>PVIY010008779.1:0-75386 GCA_004026745.1 Myrmecophaga tridactyla | reverse complement strand
GTGGGAATACAAAGAAAAATATGTACATGTTGCTAAAGTATATTAAAAGAAAAATGAAGATTTTACTGAGAAGCCATTTCTCATGCATTTTTTAGGCAAATATTTCAGAGGTTTGACAATATAGCCTATTGTAAAACCTGTGGGGATTAAGTACTCCTTTAGAAACATCTAAAAGGTGCACTCACTTTTATGATTTTGCCATAAATGTAATCTTTATTTATAGAGGTATCAGCTGAACAAATACAAAACAATATGTGCACAGAATTATAAACCACATCATTACTTGTAACAAGCAAATTTGGAAACAACCCGATTTCCCATTCCCAGGCGACAAGTTGAATGTATTATTGCACACCATTACAATGGAGTTGTATACAGCTATAAAAAAGAATAAGAAGCTTTTCTAAGTATACTTAAATATTATTTACTTCTAGAGTTGAACCATGTGAAACTTTTGTACATTAAAATTATAAAATAAAAAAGGATGAAAAACTCATATTTTAAAATCGAATACAAATGAGAATCCTAAAATTTTGTCAAATTTTGATATGAAGCTACACAAACACCAATCATCAACTGCATATTATTGAGATGTAGCTAAAACAAAATGAACTGGACAGAAGTCAACTATTACTTAGCAGTTATTTAAAATTATAAAATGCTTTATTTGATTTGATTATGAATATTAAGAAATTTGGCCTGTTAAATGTGTCCTGAAAAGTAGCTAATGTTATTCCTAAAACATATTCAATTTCAGAATTAGACTCTTCTGAATGACTTTTCAACTCAGATATCTTCATATATACACAGTATTGCCTGCTGTCTTGCTGAATCAGCTTTGCTTCAATATTGTTCCACTATTTTCTTCTGGGCTTTTTCCCTAATTTATTACACAGTCTACAAAGTTCAATACAGATCCATTATGGCTTAGCAGAAGGTAGAAAAAAATGGATTTCAGACAGGGCTTGTACTCATAGTCTCTCTCAAATGGTCCTGATTGGTTTGATAACTGAAAATTATAAGGATTGGCAGTTGCCCACTTATATTAGTTAAATAGGTCACTCTATTTTTGGCAAGGTTTTTCTTTTAGATTGCTCAGACTCTTATTCACGCAGTCGGTCAACAACTAGCACACACTCTGAATTTCTTGGATGTCTAGTCGAGATGAATTTCAACCAGCCTCATTTCTGTTTCAAGTTCTGTGAGCTCTGGAAAAAATGTTCTCATATGAAGAAAATCTTTCCCCTTTTATGTAACTTTGAGAAGTTCTGCTTTGCTAGCAAAGTCTCTTCTCTTAAGAGCTCAGATATTTTTATATATTGTGCACATAACTTAGTTGAACTTAAAATAATATAAACCAAATTTGTGTATAAATAATGATGGTTATGTAAAAATTGTAGCCTGGCAACAGGGTTTTAAAACACATAGAAACAACTATAGATTCGAGTAAGGTTGTTTACCTAAGACAGATTAAGATTTAAAAAAATGCCATTTTGAATGTATGAAATATGATGAGTCGTTTCCAATTTTGCTTTAATATTCTGAAAACATTCTTCAAATGATTCTAGGATATTAGAAAAGCTTTTTATTCATTGAATGTTATTTAATTATTAAAAGTTTGAAAGAAGTTTTCCCCAAATCTTCAGTCTATAATAATTATTTTATATATATATATACATACATTTAAAAATTCTCAATTTGATCCAGCTTTATTAGACCATGTGCATTTTCCATTAATTCTTGATTGAATTTTGGTTATTTAATTAATTTTCAGAAAAGTATTGATCTCATCAATATTTCAAGATTATTAATACATAGTATATCTGCCATTCTAAAATAGTAATTTCAAATGAAATAAAAGTCAAACAAAAAAATTCAAAAGGAGCAAAATCATTCATTTATATTGATAAAATTTCATTCCATAATGTAGCCATTAATATTTATGCATAATGTACCCTAAAATCTTTGAGCATACTCATTTAGAGTTTTTATAGTAAAACATTAAAATATTAAGGCTTCGTTAACACAGATGTAATTATTTCTTTGCCTGAAATAATGCAAAATATTTTATTCAATCATATTACCAGTTCATCATAAATTCAATTCATGAAAAAGAAGCAAGGCATTATGCAGACTTCTCTGCAAAGAGCCAGCCCTGTGTCCCAAGTATCGTAGGGAATTCAATTAGAAAGAAGACGTGGCCCATGCTTTCAGGTTGCTGCGGGCTAGCTTCAACCCACGTTGTTAAAATACGGAAGATAAAGCAGAAAGGGGACAACTATCCTGGATTCCTGACAGTTGATGAAAAAGTGTCTGTAGCCTACGGTTTCAAATCATAGGATTCTAGTTTCCAGTTGGATTATAGTTGCTATATTTTGATTAAAGTATTTAAGCTAAAACACTATAAGTAAAATTTAGCGTGCATTGTGGACCTTGCTTCAGTTTGCTAAAGTTGCCGAAATGCAGTATACCCGAAGTGGACTGGCTTTGACAATGGAGATTTATTTAACTTACGAGCTCACAATTCTGAGGCTGTGAAGATGTCCAGGTCAGGCGTCTCCAGGTGGTGTCTCCCCTGAGGACCAGCTACTGGGATCCTTAACTCCTCCGTCACCGCAGGACGCCTGGCAGCACGCCTGCTCTCTCCTCTCCCCGGTTTCCCTGCTGCAGCCTCAGGCTTTAGTGACCTCCTCTCTGCGTCTGTGGTTTCTCGGTTTTCTGTGTGTCTTTCTTTATCACTCTGTCTGGATCTTCTCTGAATTTCCTCTCCTATCGCAGGATTCCTGTGAGAGGGTCAAGACTCACATGCAGCGTGCCTCAGCTTAAATGACTTCATTGAAAGGTCCCACCCACAGTAGCTTCACACCTCAGGAATGGGTTAAGCTTTAAGAGCATGATCTTTTCTGGGATCAGTAAACCTCCAAACCTTCACAGATGTTTCCATTTTAGTCTTCCATCTAGAAAGTTCTGAACCACGCATGATACATAAATCCCAAAGTCTTGGGATTTTAATTTTAAATGAAACATTAAAAATGTTTCTAAATCTGAAATTATAATTGTATCAATGATACCAAAGAGGGACTTTACATTTTTTTTTATCATTGTCAACATTACCTAATAATCCCTGAAGTTTTGGGCATGTACGATGCCCTGTTCTAATTTCGCAGTATTTGCTCTCACATGCCACTTTTTTTATAGGCACTCAGAATATGAAATAAATCTTCCTATATGCTGGTATCAATGCACATATTCCTTCACAATTTAGCTCTTTTCTGGTCCCTACTTAATCCCATTGCCTTAGGGAAAATTTTTGAATTTCTAAGCATTTTAAACACGTTAAGAATAAACATTTCTCTCCTTTTTAGATTTCTCTACCTGCCCTATACACCATGTAATAGGCTACTTTATTTTAATTTTTACTTGCCTGCTTATCATATCCTTGAGGTTTTATGTTTATGTGTTTTCTTCTTTAATATAACTCACAAACTACCTCTCAGCTTCTCCCAGTTATACCAGGAGGAATTTTACCATCCATCATGGCCTAGACAAAATACTACTTTTGATTTTGAACTCATAGTTACAGCTTCTTCTTCCCTTCTGGGAAATGATAATTCATATTTTTTAAAAAATCACTTCTTTCTGAATCATTTTTTTAATTCCATAAATATAGCTGGGGTTCTTGAACAGCTGTAGATTTCATGGAAATAAACCTAAAAGTCTGAATATAGAACAAAATGGGCTATAGAATACAGGAGAAAAATATTTGTCTTCTTACATTAAAATTGGTTAAAGCTGCATGCAACAATTTTTTGGGTTGGTGATTTGTTAAAGGAAATAAAATATTGTGTGTAATATGCGCTATGGGGGTTAAACAGCAGGTGTTTGCTGTAGTCAAAGCTCCTTCTGAAATGTCTTTTAAATGTCAGTATCAGTTAAACAGACTTCATAAGAATTGGTTGCTGGGGAGAGTTTATGGAGATTTTTGCTCTCCTGTTGCTCTGGTAAGACTTGTAAAACGGGTCTTCTTCTCTCAGGTGGAGAGAAACCGGAAATAGTTTGCTTATTCTGGTGCATTTTCAGAGATTCAAAAGCATAATGTAGCAATGCTTATTCGGTCACATTGAAATCGTGGAGACCACTAAATTATTATTCTTTTGTGTGTAACAGCTGCCTGAAGAATGTTTATAAAGAAAAAAATCACATGGCTTTCTAAAACTATGTTATTTATAAAATTTTGCAGGAATAACCTATTATGAATGATGCATCATGTATTCATTTATTCATCCTATTTATTGAGGCACTTCCTACATTATAGATGGTTTAAAACCCTGGGAATGAAGTCGTGAATGAGGTAGATAGAGTTCTTGTGACCAAGAAGCACAAATATTCACTGCGAACCAGACAGTAAACAACAGACAAATAAATATAATGTGAGAAAGCGATAAGTGTACAAAGCCAAAATAGAGGGAGGCAAAGGGAGCTGATGTCCTGAGGAGGCTGCAAAAAGGTTTTTAGATATGGCAGCCAAGAGAGCTCAGTATGAGGGTGTGGCCAAACGGAGACCTAAATAAATTAAGAGACCTGGCCGGTGGAAGCGTGCTCTGGAGGGAGCAAGCAGTCAAGGCTCTGAGGGGACATCTATTTTTCACGTGGTCAGTGTGGTAGCCAGAGTGGCCAAGGCAGAGTGTAAAAGCTGAGGTAAGAGAGATAGGAAGGGGTGACAGGCCCTATGTGGGCACACGGTACAGTAGCTGATTTTTTTTTTTCTGGCAATACTTTGGATGGTTTTGAGCATCAAAGTATGGTATGATCTGACGACCTTAGGGAGTGCTAACTGAGGGAGAGCAGAACTGCAGGCAAGGAAAGCAGTCAGGAGTCCTGGCATATCTTGGCTAAACTGCCGGTGGCAGAGGCTGCAGTGGCAGCAGTAGAGACGGTCTCGGTTAGGATAGAAGTTGGAGACGTCAGCGAGACTTGCTGATGCATTAGATAGGGGATACAAGAAATAGAGGATTCATGGGTGGCAAATAGATTTTTGCTGGGATAGCTGGGTTTAATGATTGGACTATTTGCTTAGTCGGAGAAGAGAAGGAAAAGTAGGATCAGGTTGCGGGATGGGGACACGTTCTGCTTGATCCATTCGACCTGATATATAAGACATGCTCTGTTCAATATTAAAAATAGATATCCAAATGGAGTTGCCAAATAGGTATTCGGATATAAAGAGTGCAGTAGTTATGGGAGAAAGCACAGTTGGATATAATATTTAATGTAGATGATGTTTAATGACATGAGACGGGATGAGATTATTTTGAGGGTGAATATAGATAGAAAAGCTATTATATGATTTTTTTACAATTCAGCATACACATGTAAGTAAAAATGAGCGGAATATATACTTATTGGATATTATATCATTATTGTTATTATTACAACCATGCAAAATGTTTATGTAAACAAGTATAAGAAGAAAACGTAAAAATATTGACTTTAAGCATTTTAACTGTGCAGGGATTTGGCTTATTTTCCAGGGCCCACGTAATGTGTTTTTGCTAAGTTTATACTTATAGATACAATAATCTGTAAAAATAAAACCATTTCTAAAAGTTATATTTTGGTAATCTTTCAAACTCTCCATAAACCCAGAATTCTTCAAGTTTTCTAAATTTCAGAGAGGAAAAAAACATGTATTAGACAGAAAACAAATGAGTCTGGAGTAGATAATTCAACAGTAAAATTTCTAAAGTTGTCCGTATCTGAGGTTTACTTGCAACACCTAGATTAGTGATTTCTAAATTTTCCTGAAAGCTAAAAGTTTTAGAGTATTTTAATTTAAAAAATTCGTAACAACCATTCTCTTCACTGTAAATGATGCTGGGCTGAATTTTTCTGTCAACAAACTTAAGACAATAAATTCCATTCCCTAGATGCTCCTTTCCTGTCTCTTTCCAGTGAGAGTTAACCTAAAGAAGAGCCCAGGTGAAGATTTTCACAGGCGAAGTGAAGCAGCTGTCACTGCTTGCCCGATGTCTCCAGGAGGACACAGTGGCCGGCAGTGGCGAAAGGGCTCAACGTGTCCCAGCTGGACCTCACCCTGCTCCCTCCATCCAGCTTTCTTCCCCGCTGCTGGCCACACAGTGACCAGGTCTCACCCCACGGATGTCCCTGTGCGGCCCCTTCCCCTTCCACCGCCACAGGAGCTGCTGGGCTCTGGTTCCATTGCCTGCACCTGTTTGGGAGAAACGCTGTAGGGACTCCGCTGATTCTCCAAACTGCCCCTCCTGTCTCTACCCACAAATTCCCTTTATCCCTAATGCTACAATAAATCCCTTTCATCCCTAACATGAATAGTGCCGCTGCTTCCTGGACTGAGCCCAACTGATCCAGAAACAGCATTCACACCCTTGTTTGACTTCTGGTTTCTTACTACCAGTGTTCTCCATTTCTCACATTATGGAGCCTGCATTTTAGGAAATGACTTCCTTTTTCACTTTGTGATAAGAAACAAAATGAGAAAATCTATGGATACATAATTTAGTATTTTTTTTCTTGTAAAAGCTATTTTCATGGTACCATTAAAAAACATGAAAAATAAAATAAATGACTGGATAGTTGAATAATAAATCATAAATGATTAATATTAAAAAGTCATTTAGGGTGGTGCCATGGTGGCTCAGTGGCAGAATTCCCACCTCCATGCTGGAGACCTGGGTTCAGTTCCCGATGCCTGCCCATGCGAAAAAAAAAACTCACTTAGAATAAATGAAATTCTTGCAAGAATAAAGTTAGGGTACATTAAATATATGACACTGAATAAAATTTGTTCAGCCTGCCATTTATATCATTATTTATATTGTTGGGTATGTATGTCAGTGTGGACTCATATAAGTGTATTAAAATGTAGTCAGTTGGAAACTTAATCAAATCAAGATCTTCGGTAGCTACCTTTTAGTATACAATACATTCGAGACAAATTTCCTTGAAATACGATAACCAATAGGTACAAAGGTAATTGTTATAATAAATCAAAAACAGATTGAAACTGAAAATAAATTCAGCACTTGAAAGGAGATCTGACATGATGATCATTTGAATGCTTAATGTAATTTCTTTTTATTGTTTAATCACAAGCTGCAAATATAAGCAGTGAGCAATAGCCAAGGCAAGGAGACACAACAATTTAAATATGGAGGATACCAGAATCTCTGAAGTTTATTGGTCTGAAGGTGGAAAGAAAGCAGGTGGTATCTTTAATGAGAGATATGGGGGCAAAACTCACAATTTAAAACTATTTCATAATTTAATAATTGCAAATCTGTTTTCTTATAAGCTTAAGTATTTCACAATATAAAAAGCTCTATGTTTATGTTGTTAATTTTTCCAGAAATACTTCAAAATAAAAAGTTATTTACTGCAATTTAACTCTATCTGGATGAATTTCTGTAGTGTACTAAAAGTAACACCTAAATGGATTGGGTTGGAATAGACTGTGCAGAGATTCTCAGCAATAACTTATCTCCTCTGAGATTAATGTTTCTGTAAAGCAAAATATCATATTTAATCAGAAAACTGCTTTCTAATTTATTTTTCCTTATTTTTCTTCATGTTTCTGAAACTTAACTACAAATTAAGAAAATCTATTGCAAATTTACATTATGGAAGTTAAGTCTGCAGCCCCTTGTGCAAATACCACTGGATCATGTATTATGAATATTGTGTTAAGATGCTATGCATAATATCATATTTTTTCTAATTTCATGATTATAAGTAACATGTCACAATAATAAAGAGTTCTTATTAATTATACCTATGCATGTTGAGGAATAAAATATAAATAAATGGTATATACATTTTTAATAAATCCATATTTGCAGTACACCTGTAAGTAGCCAGAATTGACAGATCTCACTCTGACAATTCAGAGACCCAATGGATTGAAGCCACTGGATTTTTTCATTAATTTTACCTTCCAGTTGCCTCTTAAAAATTTTTCATGAGGAAAATTTTAAAAGTGGACATTTAAAAGCACTGTTTATTGTATTAGGAATGAGAAAAGAATGCATATATAAAATGGATAAAAATTAATTTTTGTTTCATTACAAAAATCCGAATGTACTCAATGATGTTCGTGACTTTTCTTTCTGGCTTAATGAACTACTCATTCTTTTCTAGTCACTGTTGTAGTTTCCTAGCTGCTGGGAAAGTGTCCATTCAATAGACTGGCTTAACAACAAGAATGTATTGATTGGCTCATGGGTTTGGAAGCCAGAAGGCTTGCTTCCTAGGGTGGGTACCGTCTGGGTGGCGGGCAATCTTTGGGGCTCCTAGACTTTTCCATCCACATGGCAATGCACATAGCAGCGTTTTCTCCTTCTCTTTTGCATTCTCTTGACATCCAGCTTCTGGCTGCTCCCCAGGGTTTCTTCTCTGCATCTAATTCTCTTCCCTTATAAGGACTTTGATCATGTCGGATCAAGGACTACCCTCAAGCAGTCTGGACAGACGTTAACCAGTAACATCTTCAATGGCTCTATTTCCGAACTGGATCACACTCACAGGATCCAATTCAACATATCTTTTGTGAGGGACAGATAACCAATGGGTTGACTTATATTAGATAATATACTGTGCTGTGGCACAATGTTATGGAATTGTGCAACAACACAAAATTATGGAAAATAATATTGAAGTTATTATTATTATTGCAGTAAAGTGGCTGCCCCAACTGAGATTCCATTTTCCAACCCCTGTTGAATTTAAATAGGTTGTGAGGCTGTTTTTTTTTTTATGTTTTTTTATGGTGAAATATGGCATATGTAAAAAAGTAAAGAAAGAAAAAGCAATGATTTTCAAAGTTCACTTCTACAGGTAGTTACAGAATAGGTTTAGTTATGGGATACCATTCCACTATTTCAGATTTTTCCTTCTATCTTCTCCAAAACCTGGAGGCTAGAAGAAATATTAATATAATGCTTCAGCAGTCATAGTCATTTGTTAAATACTATTTTCTCGGTTATAACTGCTCCTTCTCTTTGATCCTTCTCTCAATCTATAGGGGTCTTTAGGCAATGTCTGTTCTAACATTTCCATGTTGAGAAGGGGTGTCAACATTAAAGGATAAGGGGATGTAATTAGTTGATAATCATGGAATGGCTGGTCCCTGTGGTTTCAGAATTTATCTGACCTAGGAACCCTCTGGAAATTATAAGTTCCTGGAAAGAAAACTTAGTGCATGTAACTTTTATAGCGTTTCAGTTTGAACCCTAAGTGTTCTTAAGAGTTAACAGAAATGATGTTGGTTGGGGTTTGGCAAACCATGACAATCAGCTCTTTCTACCTGGACATTGCATAAGAGTAGCCTCCAGAATAGCCTCTCAACTTTATTTGATCTCTCATGGCCACTGATGCCTTATTTTATTACATTTCTTTTTCCCCCTTTTGGTCAAGAAGGTGTGGTTGATCCCACAGTGCCAGGACCAGGTTCATGCCCAGGATTCGTGTCCCACCTGGCAGGGAGACTCACATCCCTGGACATAATGTCCCAGGTAAGGGAAGGTTAATGATTTTACCAGCAGAGTTGGACTTAGAGAGAAAGAGGCCACATCTGAGCAACCAAAAAGGGTCTCTGGAAGTAACTCTAAGGCATAATTATAGGTAGGCTGAGCTTCTCTGTTACAGAAATGAGTTTCAAAAGAGCAAGTGTGGCCCTGGTCTTAAAGCACACTACTTGGTAAGGCTGAGAATTTTTCAAATAATTAATTGCTGATGTCATTGTGCATAACAGTTCAATCTTCCATTTGTCTCTTTCCTCTCTCTTCATTATACGGTGCAAATAGAAACAAGGCTGTGCCTTCCACACTTAGCCTGGAAATCTCTTCAGCTAAATATCCAAGTGTATCTCTTTCATATTCTGTATTCCATCCGACCTCAATACTCAATCTTGCCAAGATATCTGACTCTTTATAATGAGGATCATTTTCCTTCCAATTTCCAATGCACGTTCATCATTTCCTTCTAAGGCTGCATCAGGAGTAACTCTAATATCCATATTTATGCCAACATTCTGTTCATGATGAATTACATATTCTCTAAGAGGCTAGTAACACAACATTGTGAATTTAATTAAATCATGCAACTATATATGTGAATGTGATTAAAAGGGAAAATGGTAGAATGTATATATGATAATCGAATAAAATTTTTAAAATATTCACGAAACTGCACTACACAAACAGTAAACCTTAAGTTAAACCGCAGCTATAGTTAATAGTAAAGTTCTGAAATGTGCTATCATCAATTGTAACAAATATTCCACTCTAATGCAAGGTGTTGGTGGTGGGGAGAAATGTGGGAATTTAGTATTTTATGCATGACTTACCGGTAAACCCACAACTTCTTTAATAAAGAAAGAACAATTAGATGAGGCTTATGCCTGACTTGACAATGCATGTGGTCAACTAGTATCTTAAACTACCCATCCGTTTTCTAAGTAAAAACATGTCTCAAATCGGGTAGATCTGTGATTTGAGGAAAGTTGTTCAACTTCTCTGTTCTCAGTTTCCTCATCCATAAAACAAGGTTAATAATAGAATCGACCATACAGGTTGTTACAAATATTAAATGATTTCATATTTTAAAAGTGCAACATAATGTATAGAACACATCAAATATTATATAAGTATTTCTTAAATAAATAACTGGAGTCTGTCTCAGTTAATGCTCTAATAGTCCATATTGAGTCTGCCTGATGCCCCAGAACCATTCTATGACTGCCCCTCTCCTGACCAGGTCAAAACTATTAAATACTACAGGACAAACTAAAACACACGAATTAAAAAATATAAGATGTATTAATTAATAATACAAAAACCCCTATATTTTTAAAACCAAAATGAGATGACAGAATCCAAGAAAAAATATAAATAAGAAAAGAAATATATTAGAAATTAAGGCTAAATTAAGGGATTACAAAAGTGACTAGATCAATACATAATGCTGTAAGAGAAAAAGAAGACAAGAGGAAACATTTAAATACCAAAACAAAGAAAGATACAAAAAAGATTTGAGACAAAGGAACAATATTGAAGAAAGGAAAAGAAGAACCATCATATAAACAATAGGAGTCTTGAAAGAAAAAGAAAAAAACAGAGAACAGCATAAGTCAAAACACAAATCCTGAACTATTATTCATGAAATTTTTCAAAAATAAGGAAAAAAATGAAACTGTCTACCACACCACGTATTTGGGAATATTAACCCAGAATACGTAGCACCAAAGTATACTCTAGTACAATCACTGAATTTAAACAAAAATATAACCCCAAAGGGTCACATGCCTTATATAGGAAGAAAAAAAAACTGTATTATCACATTTTTAGAGAGTACTGTTTAATCCAGAATAAATTGGAGTAACGATTAAAGTACTCAGGGAAACAAAATGTGAGCTCAGAAAATTGTATTCAACAAAAGTTATCTTCAATATGAAGAACACATTAAAACTAGCAAAATGTAAAAATTCAGGGAAAATGAAGCTTTTTAAAGGAATTTCCTGCAGAATGAGATTTACACAACCAAAGTACTAGAACAGCATTAACAGAAAGACTGAAAGTGTGTACTAAATGTATAACAATTAGTAGAAAAAGATAAGAGCACGTACTGATTATATTCTTGGCAATGTAGCGATAATATCACCATTTAAAATGGATTAAAATGGGAGTAGAAATTGTACAAATTTTGTCTGTTTTCAATAATCACAATTTGTGATGATATTATTATTCTGAAATTGTTGCATATATAATATGTGTTAAATCAAATAAATTATGAGACATTTTAATTTTCCCATTTTCTGTATTCTTGAGAATCAGGCTTGTGTTAGAAAACACAATGTGTAAAATACAAGAAGTTTATATTAAAAATCTCAGTGCTTTGAATATGAATTGGAAAAATATCAGTGTGAACTCATATGATAGTTTATGTTTAAAAAATGTATATATTTTCTAGCTCTGTAGACTGAAAAGACCTAGGAGCAATAAACAATTCAAATTCAATGAAAATCCCTAGACCTAAAGTTTGGTCTTGAAATAACTTTTCCCACTAAAAGAAATCAAGGCTTCAAGAAGAAATTGCTATTGCAGACTCGAGGTAGAGGTATACAAAATTAGTCTGGAATTTTCTGTCACACTTAGAACAAGAAAACTATCGAACTCTGCTTGGTCATGTCAAGAGGACCAAAACCTACTTTAAAATTCTCCCACTAGACAGTTACCGGAGAATTTGACCCTTGGTGAGGTGAGGTTTGAATGGTTTGAAACACATCAAATGTGTTTAAATCCAGAAGTGCGTAAGGATGTGAAAACAATAAAAAACTAACTGGGAAATTTGGAGGATGATTTTAATTCTTGACCCTTTTTTTAAATAAAGAGAAAAGATCAAGTATTTATCTTTCCTTCCCTATATTCGCTGTACTATTGGACTAATACAAAAAAAACTGTAGTGAGAAGAAACACTTGTTTTATAAAAATATTGTCTCTAATACATAAAAGCAAAATAATAGAATTAGAATATCACTGTTTGTTGTGAAGTTGAATTGTGTCTCCCAAAAAGATATGTTGAAGTCTTCAGCCCCTGTTCCTGTACTTTGAATTGACCCTATCTGGAAATAGGGTCTGCAGAGATTGCAGATGCCATCAAGTTAAGCTGAGGCCACACTGGATTAAAGTGATCCCTTAATCCAATGACAAGTGTCACTATAAGGAAAAACAGCTTTGGACACACATAAAGGGAAGAAGGCCACATTAAGATGGAAGGAGAAGTTGGAGTGATTCAGGCACAGGGGAAGAAACCAAGGATTGCCAGGCAACGTCAGAAACTAGGAAGAGACAAGAAATTCTTCTCTAGGACCTTCATAGGGAGCATGGCGCTAAGACACCTTTATTTAAAATTTTAGCCTCCACATGTGAGAGAATATTTTGCTATTCAGGCCACCCTGTTTATGGTAGTTTGTTGCAGCAACCCTGGGTAACTAGCTCACATTTTCCAACTCCCAACGAATGAATGGTTCTAAGCATTACAAATGAACGATTGCTAGCAGGTGCCTCCGGAGAGCAGAGCATGAGTCCACCTACACTCTTGCCAAAGGCATTGGATCTGAGTCTGGTCTGGCCTCTGCACCCGGTGACCAACTGCAGGTCAGATGGGACAGAGGCCATGTTGAAGTGTAGCATGAGTAGACAAATTAAAAAAACGTGACTTTGGGAAACTCTACAAGTAAGATCACCACAGTTCTTTAACATATGAATTGCAAGGGAACACACAGATTCAAATGGATATTTTTTCTTGTTAATAGGCCAAAGTTAAATCCTATTGTTGAAGGACACATACACATTCAAATGAATGACAAAATCATAAAGGAACAAAGGGGAGTGCTTAATTTAAAAATCAGGATAGTGGTTACTTTTGTGAGAAGAATCTAAGTATGTATATGGTTAAAGATATTGCAAATGAAATTTCTCATAATTTAGGCCTGTGGAGAAGTACCCATTGATTAAATGATCAAGAAAAAAGGAAAGAAACTTTATCAAACATGGTTTCAGTGTATAGTTCTTCTATTTGTACATTTTTATGTTTTCTCTCTGCTTGATTACATCGCAGGAAACCTTTGCACTTAAGTAATTTAAAATAAAGCTTAGTTTTAAAAACAATTAATGTGGCTTGGTATGGCTCCATAAAGTGATTCGCTTATAATTTCATAGTGGGAGGAGTTATGCTTTCTCATGTTAATGTTATTAAGAATAATGAAGGTAAATAGACCTTCTGCTTCAAAATGTTGCTCCTGAGACTTTTCTCTATCACATCACTGTGTGCAATTAATAAATTGCAGTTAAACATCTGTAGAGTGACATTTTATTCCTGAGTAAAATATTTAAACACAAACTTAAATACCATTTACATATAATGGTGGTTTGGAACTGTATGTATCCCAGAAAAAATAATGTTCTTAAAGCTAATCTATTCCTGTGGGTGTGAACCTATTGTAAGTAGATTTCCTAAGATTACTTCAGTTAAGGAGTGGTCCACAGTGGATTTTAATCATCTTATTGGGTTCCTTTATAAGAGAACGAAATTCAGACAAAGAGAGAGAAAACCACTGAGGCAAGAAGATGAAAGCAAGAAAACCCGGAAGAGAAGGGTAGAGGGTCCAGTTTCCCAGGCAGTTGGCTTTAAAGAAGACACCATCGTCTTGATGATGCCTTAATTTGGACATTTTCGAGGCCTCAGAACTATAAGCATGAAAGCTACTAATTACCATAACTAAAAGCCATCCCATTTTATGGTATCTGCTGTTGGCAGCCCAGCAAACTTGAACACATGTTATCTATTGGAGACAGTACAGTAAAGTAGAAAGAACATGGCATTAGCTGTCTGCTGGAGATGACTGCCTACCAAAGACTTGCACTCTACCTTCTGGAATGTCGGGTTATTTCTAGGTGGCTTCCCAGAGGTGATCCATTTTCTAGGCTTGTCCCCCACAAGGGAACCAGGTGAGACTAGGTGATTAGCTTTGCTAATGGAAAACAATTAGAAGTATCGTAGTTCATTTTCTGATTGGAACTTCTAGCAAGTGGGTTTGACATGTTCATTTGTCTTTATCCCTCTGCCACTGAATGGAAAGAATTCTAAGGACTTAAATGGAGGCAGAATCATAAAATGGAAAGAGCCATGTGTCTGAATCACAAAGTACAGAAAAACTGCCTGCGTGAATCCACACAGGACCTTATGGGAAAGAGGAATAAAACCACACTATATCAAATCACTGACATTAAGGGATTTATTAATTATGGAAGCTTGTGTTTCTTAATTAATATAAAATCTGACAGATCTCAGCTAACAATAGGCATCTACTTAACATTTCTGAAAGTGTATTCTCATTTACTGAATGAAATGAAAAGAATATTTTCTTTGTAAAATTGTGTGAGAGGTTAAGATATACATTAAGGCCTATTGTTATTCTGTGACCATGAGAGCTTCTCAGTAAAATGCAATATTATTAACATTATTTTACAAAGCAGTTCAACCTTCCAATAACTAATAACTTCTGACTTTTTGACAATCTCTTTATCAAACTAAAATTGGTAAAAATTTACAAAAAAGACAGTAATTTTAGAGTAGAAAGAATTGGATTTAGTCATGTCCATACCTCTCTTCTTTTAAGAGAAAGAAACCTTAAAGGCCTGGCTTTATGTGGATCTTTCCTAAAATTAAAGTGACTAAGTCAAAGCCTGACACATATTGAAGCCCTGAAATAAAAAGGGAGCATAGATTGGGGATCTTACCACAACACTCATCTACCTAACATAGCCTATATAAACGCTGGGTTAATTGACTGCACAAAACTATCAACATGTGCAAAATCTCAAATGGCTTCTGTCACTGTGAATCCCAAACTACTTAATTTACATGTGATTACTCTGAAAAAGTTGTCTACTGTTACATTATTTTATGAACTCTTTTCAATTATTTTTCCATCCAGCTTGAAAAACATGACAAAAATTCAAATTACGAATACAGCATTCTAGTCTCTGAATAGAACAATCTTGACCTTGTTTGACATAGACATTTGCTCTATTGTTAATCTGTAACAGTTTGAGCCCCAGATCTCTTCAGACATTAGTAATTCTCAGAGCACTTTATCACCCATGTGTACTTGTATAATTGAGAATTAAACTAAGACATACACTCTTGCATTTCCATCATTTCCCTCTGATAGACATTGTTACTTCCAAAGTGATTCTCTTTCACTTCTTACCAAAAGAGCTTGTTTTATAACAGAGATTTCCAGCCTTTCCTATTTCCAGAACTCATCTAAAAATGTGATGGGTTATATTAGAGTATGAATTGGGGAGATGAAGAGATCAGATAAGAAGAAGAAAGAGGATGATATTATTAGACTTTAAAAAATGTCATATAACTCTAGAGAATTGAGACATTTATAGCTCTTGTGAAAATTTTCGATGAACACTCTTTCAAAGGAAATTTTTAAAAGCCTTTAAACAATGTTAGCATAATTCAAAATATACTTTAGAAGAAAGTGTTCATTTAGAGGTAAATGTCTTTGGAAATGTAAAGAAAATGAATTATATGATTTTAACTATATATTATATTCCAACCTGAAAATTGGTAAATAAACAATATTAATTTGGATCCAAGAGGCTTTGGCAAGCAGTTGATCTCTGATGTTTCAATTCTCAATTTTCAATCAAATGCCAGGAAAAAACAAATAAGCATACAAACAAAAATTTGAGAGACAATGGACCTATCAGTCTATCATTAGAATCTGAGAGAAGTGCATCAAATTTTAAAGCCAGTGATGAGGGATTGATATATAATGCTCAAACCTATTTTCAAAAAGAAAGCAAGATTATGTAAGAAAGTAGCAATGATTCAACAGCTAAGACCACGTGACTATCTTCCATGGACAGCAGAGAGCACTCTCTTTACTTATCTGAGAAGCTCATTGGGGTTGTCCTTAAAAGGTGGGATGGAAGATTGTAGATGCTCCATTGAATGGGCTTCCTTAGTTCCACTTTGGATATTAGTAATTGTGAATTGTATGGACCAGGAGACAATGATTAAACTTCAGTGGCAGCAAGATGAGAGAACCAATCAAGGTGCCTTGACCTTCAGGGGTCTCTGGAGATGGCAAAGAGGGCACAGTTCCAGGAAAAAGATAGATGGTAAACTAACTATAGTGCTGAGCAAAAGAATCACATCAAACTACAATAAAAAAATCTAAGTCCTTCTCCTAGTTTCTCAAATTAAGACAATGGTAGAATGAAAGGCCTATAGAATTCCTAAAAGCAAGGCAAAAATCAAAGCGTAAAATAAATTTGCTTCTGTTTTTGAGAAGAAATATATTAGAACACTGTTGTGTAATAATGAGAAGACTGAGAGATGGAGAAAGTAATGATGAAGCAAAGTGATGCTGTCATGGCAGGAAATTAACCCAGAAAAGCTGAGGACCACTGGAAGAAGAAAATGGTTTTGTACACTAAGAGAAATTGGGGGTTAAGAAGAGGTTAATGACCAGTCGATGTAGAGGTAGAAGTACAAATTAGGGAAAATCTTATTTCTTATATGGTGAGATATGTTTTGAGTTACTTTTCCATGTTTGGTGACTTTTATCCAGTTATACGTTATAGGTACTTTCTATATCTTGGTAGTAACTATAAAATTCAGAATGCTGTTGTGGAAGTCAACAAGGGAACAAGATGCGCATAGTGAAAGAGGAAACAGGCAGCACAGCCTAATTTTAGAAGGCAAGTAGAACCTTGCTTACAAGTGTTTCTCTGAAATGGCTGGGGGTGAACAATTCAGGCCAGAGTTCCGCCCCCCTTGAAGTCCCCATCCTGCGGCAAAATTTCAGAAAAAGCTGACCATAAGCATGGTTGTGCTGAATTTAAAACTTAAATATGTTGACCTTTGGCAGCTCCCAAGAAAAAGCATGTTGAACTTAGACTAAGAAATTAGGAAAATAAAGAATTTTTGAGAGGTCCTAAACCATAGCTAAACCATTTAAATGTCTGTAGCTCCCAAAACTGAAGAAAAATAAAGGTTACAAGGATATTTCCATCATCTAGCTCCGATGCAAATGACCTGCTTCTCCATGAAAAAAAATTTCTAGTTTAAAAATTTAAGGAAAAGGTCTAGTATCCAGAATATATAAAGCACTCTAACAAATCCATAATAAAAAGAAAGACAATCCTCCTTTAAAAAATGGGGAAAAGATTTGAAAAACATTTCACTCAATGTAGGAGTAGCTAATAAGCAAATGAAAAGGTAGTTAGCATCTTTAGTCATTAGAGAAATGCAAATTAAAACCACAATGTGATGCTACTGCACACCCACTAAAATGACTATAATGTTCATAATAACCACAATAATAATAAAAAAACCCAGATAATTCGAAGTTTTGGCAGGGATTTGGAAAACCTGAAGCTCTCATACATTGCCGATGGGAATGCAAAACTTTGGAAATCAGTTAAGCAATTTCTTAAAAATGTAGGGATAAACTTACCATACAACTGAACAATTCCACCCCAGGGCATCTATAAATAAAAATGAAAATATATGCCTACAGAAACACTTGCACACAAATACTAACCAAAATCTGGAAACAATCCAATATCCATTAATTTGTGAACTGATAAAATATGCTATATCCACACAGTGGGATCCTATTTAACGTTAGAAAAGAAGAAACTACTAATACATGCTACAACATGGGTAAACTTTAAAAATATTATGCTAGGTGAAAGAAGCCAGGCACAGAAGGCTTTGTACTGTATGATTCCATTTATATGAAATGACTAGAAAAAGCAAATATGTACAGTCAGAAATCAAGTCAATGGTTGCCAGGCTCTCAGGTGGCAATAGGGCTTGAACCAGAAATTGGCATAAGGAACTTCTTAGGGTGATGGAAATAGTCTAAACCTGGGTTGTGGTGATGATTGCACAGCTTTATTAATCTACTACAAATCAGTGAATAGTCCTAATGATAGGTGAAATTAATGATTGATAAATTGTACTGCAGCAAAATTTAAAAATGCAGTGAGCAGGAAGGGGTATGGAATGGGGAACTAAAAGCATTAATGTACACAAAGAAGTTCTAGTATCATTTTGTAAAATGCAATATCAATTAGAGAATTCATGTTATAAATCAAAACATAAAAACACGTCATACAAACATTGCTCAAACTTTCTTTTGTACTCAGCCCTGAGATCTACCGTCTGGAATTTTTGAAAATTCTGCCCTCTACACCCATTTAATATTTATCCTTTAGGTTAATAAATCATACTTTAGAGGTAAAACAGAATTAATTCTTTGCTAACATGCCTTTCCTCCTAAGTCAAAATACATATGACACAAATAGTTGCAATTTATAAAGGAGTAAATCCATTTCATCTTATTTGACATAAAGCAAACCAAAAAAATGTAAAATCTAACTTCATTTTAAACACTCCCAACAATTTCTTGTGAAACCGAATTTTATTCACTTAGACATAATACTCGTAAGTTTACAGATATTTAAGTGAACTGCCAATGGAGGGATTTTAAAGAGCTATCCTTCAACTGGACATGAATCCAAACTAGAAGGAAAGTGTTTAACTTTGAATGTCTCAAACTCCTTTCACTGCTAGGCACGTGCTCTGGTGTCCCGCCAATATTTCTTTTCTTTTAAAGTATTTTCTAGTTTGCTTTTGAGGTGAAAGTACATTTTCGGTGCCCTATTAGTTAGGATGTGTATAACTGTGGAGTTTGGAAGGGAAATCTACAGCATCCCAGTCTCTCAGGTGGGGATTTCCCACATACTGGTAGGTATGTCTGGCCAAAGAAAAAAGGACGCAAGACTGGATGAGATCTCAAGACACACATTAAAAGCACTCTTTTTCTGTTTCCCTTGAGGATGATATCATCCTCTATCATAGGATGAACGTTCCCAAAACTGACAGGTAGATGCTTAATTGGGAAAGGATTATGAATGATTCTTTAGTGTGGAAAGAAATTTTGAATATTTATTCATTCATATTTATATATTCATTTTGGGAAAGTTTAATTTATTGTAATTTCCATTTATTCACACTAGTCTCCATTGATGCCTTTAAGCACACTGGATAAATAGCATTCTAATAATCTGCAAAAAAAAAAAAAATCAGAGTAAATTTTGCCTTTCCATGTGTAAAGGGCCAATTAATAAATATTTTAGACTTTGTGTGCCTCATAGGGTCTGTTTTCCTCATTTTTTGCTTTTTATTTTGCTTATTTTTAAATCCCCTTGAAAATGTAACAATCATTCCTAGCTCACAGACAAAACAAAAACAGCCACACTCTGGATTTTGCTGACCTCTGCGCCAGTGAGACGAGTGTGCCCTCGGGGGAATAGATCAGGTGATGGATTTTCTGGAATCATATGAGTCCTTTCTAACATTCTCATCTCTTGGTCATCTGATTCCTTCCTCAATACTGGGCCAAGTCAGCGCTACCATTCCCACTTCATTTACCCAGACGTCATAGATTCCGTACTCCAAGGAGCCATTGCAGCAATGTACTATGAGAGGCTGCAGGTGTAACTTCCAGGAAGGGAACAGATTGTGCCCAGGATAATAAGCCATCTCATCTCACACTCCACACCTCCGTCCAATACCCTCAAGGTAGACTCACACCTGTACTTTGCTGCTTCCTCATAGGATATATTTTCCACGTCCTTCATCTATCTTTTTTCACTGAGAAAGCTATTTTCTCTTGTTTCAGGGGCTATATTTCCCTTCTCAGGCAATGCTGAGACTACCCCTTGCATTGCCCTGTACAAAAGGAAGGTAAGTACTATTTCTGGATTTTGAGAAGCTGTTTTATATATTTACATATATATATATATAACTTGATATTTAGAGATAAGAACGAAGCTGATAAGGTTGGGGTTAAAGTAATTCAGAACGCGGGGATAAGGAAGACATTGTGTTTTGGAACCAAACAAAATAAAAATAGAAGAAACAAAACAAAAGGAAGGGAGAAAGTGTAATAAAATAAGGTGTCAAGGGCCAAGAGAGATCAAATGGAGTCTAGAGGCTGTTCTGGAGGCTGCTCTTAAACAAGCTTCAGCTAGAGAGAGCTGATTGCCATGGCCTGCTAAACTCCAACCAAACTCACTCCTGTTGACTCTTAAGAACACCTAGGCTTGAACTGAGACTCTATAAAGGTTTCATGCACTAAGTTTGCCTTCCTGGAACATAAAATCCCCAAAGGGTTCCTAGGTCAGATAAATCCTGAGGCTCAGAGGAACCAGTCTTTCCAGGATTATCAATTAATTACATCCCCTTATTTTTTAGTGTGAATACTACTTCTTAACAAGAAAAAGTCAGAACAGGCATTCCTCAAAGATCCCTATAGATTGGAAGAAGGATTAACGGAGAAGGAGGAGGTATAACACAGAAAATGGGATTTAACAAATGGGTATGGCTGCTGAATCACTATGTTAATAATCCTAGCCTCCAGTGTTTCGGAGCAGCTAGAAGGGAAAATCTGAGATGGTGGAATGGTAGCCCGTGGGATCTGTTCTGTAACTACTTCTTGAAGTGCACTTTGAAATTATTGCTTTTTTCTTCCTTTGTTTGTACACGTATATTAAAAAAAAAAGTTTAAAAATACTGAAAAAAGAAAACTCAGATCTGTTCAAATACCCCGGAAAAGGAGGTTGTGATCAGAAACAGACACAAAGAAGGCTTCCTGAGTATAGCAGTAGTATACCCTTGGCAGGTGTTTGCTCTGCAATTATTTGTAAAACTACAAACTATTGCAGTATTTGTAAAACTATTGAAATTTGCTCTAATAACTACTTGTTAAACTGTACTTTGAAATCTATACTTTTTCACATATATGTTGTATTTCACAGTGAAAAAATGTTAAAACAAGGAAAGGAGATAGAATTTTAGGGGAGCCAATAATCAGGAGGGAACCAGTTACTTCTGGTAAAGGGCCTAGTGGCCCAAAGCACTCAAAAGAGTCTCACCTTTCAGGGTGGTCAAGCACATCCGCCCAAGTATCCTCACGCCAGCTCTCAGTGCCCAACCCCTCTCTTCAGAGCCCTTAACACAAGGCACTGTGCAGTCAGTGTGTTTTACTGGTCTACCTCCCCAGCAGTTCCATCTTGGAACTGACTTTCTGCGCAGTCTGCCCTCCAGTCTGCCTGGTGACTTCTTTAAAGGCCGCCGTGGAGGCTTTGTGACTATTACTGCATGTTTTGATTTAAGAGTTAGATGACCCGATTCTGTCATTCACTTACGGTAAGTCCTCCAGAGCACTGAACAAAAGCCAGCTATCTCATAATCTGTATAATTTCAATTATAAAAAAACATTATTCTATTTCTGGGACTATTGAAAAGGTCAGTGAGATTATTTCACCTGTTTCTAATCTCAAACCATTTCAGATGAATGTCTTAGTAAGGGATGCTGTGCCGGCTGGCAGCTACCAATTCTGCATTAGGACTGAACATGAGGTCCTTATTACCTTGCACGGGTGAATGATCCATTCCTTAATAGGATCCTGAGCTTCTAGGGAACCAAATATTTTAAATTGGGTTTTCTAAAAACAGAGCTGAAAATAAGTATTTAGAATTCAGTTGATTCTCCCAAGAAACAGGGGTGAGAGACTGGGGATCAAGAGATGAAGTAAGAAGGACATGTCAATGTGAGTGGGTGCTATTGAGGTTACTGAGATGCAACAGGGTCTGCATGATAAAACCTTCTGAAAAGCAAGGAGAATGTCTCCAAGAGTCGTGCATCTACTGCAGAGGAGGCTGGGGTCTCTGTCGAGTCGCTCTGTCCTGCAGATGGACAGCTTCTCCATGGGCTGTCAATATCTTCGTTGTTTCAGGCCCAAGTGGACAGCAGTTTAGACAAACTCCTGAAGGAGAAAGTTGAAATATGTGCTGTGCAGAATTGGGATGAGGCAGAAATCAGGATTCTGAGTTGGCACAGAACTGTCCCCTGAAACTCTGGCTGACACAAGAGGTGGCTGAAGGAAATGATGCAGAATGCTAAAAGTTCCACCATTGCACCTCTGTGAGGAATACAGATAGAAATTTACTGAATGGACAACAAAAAACAGAAGATATCCTCTCTCTCAACACCATCACTCAAGGTGACAACTGCCTTCTCTATGATTTTTGGTGAATCATACAAAAATACAGGCATATTTGTTTATTTTTTTCCTTCTCTCATTTGTTCAAACATCCTATGTTTTTGAGTGACATGTGACTTCATTTGATTGATGACATTATGAACTATAATTGATGAGGATTCAGAGATGAGTTTTCAGGTTTTTTATTCAAAATTTTCTCTCTCTATATATAAAATTTCCCTCATATTGGAAAAAGCAATGTTCTTTTGAGATATATTTTATAACATCATCTCATCAAGAACACCCATTATATATAACTGAAATTGTCCTAGAGGCTTTTCTGAAATTCTCAAATTTCTGAGAAAGTTAATGAGTAGACGATAAACTTCCAAAAGGTCAATGAAATTCAAGAAAAGGTGTCTTTAAAGGTAAGGTAAATAAAAGACTACATTTGCCCTCTTCTTTAATGATATTTTATGGATGACAGGATAAAGCTCAATAAAATGAGCAGTTCTGACATATTCACAAGACTATGAAAGGCCATTTCATCAGGCAAAGCAGTCAACAGGGTTTATGTCACTCACAAAGGGCAAAGCTACCTGAGCTGCTGCTGCAGGGCAGATGAGCAAGAGAATTTGACAATCGTTGTTATGTTTATAGATTTTATTTCAAAATAACATATTTATTCCTGAAGGGATTATTACCTGGGTCTTTTCTTTAACCGCATCTTGTTATCTAAAATCTGTACTTTGATATTCTTGATACTGTACATCCAAATTGTTTTTCACCCCCAAATAACTACATATTTTCAACGAGTGTCATTTGTTCTTTTACCTGTTACTATATGCTTCCTTCTTCCTAAAGTGATTACATGAATGTCATTTATACTAGATCAGAAATAGGCTTATTAGTAGTGACATTCACTACCATTTATATAGGCCTACAAACATTAATTGTAACAATAACTGTTGAGGGAATAATTATAAATTTTGGCAGATATCATTCAAAACAAACCATCTGTGATAAAAACTGATCTTTATAAAGGCATGGATGATCCTGCAGAGAAAGGGAATTATTCTGGCTCCTTAATTCTGGGAAAGTTGAAAAATCCTGGCTCAAAGAACTTCTCTACAAGTCCAACTGGTTAGTCTATATAAAGCTGGTATATATACATAATTTCTCACACTTACTTGATTTTTCTTCCTTGTGGTTAACTGTGAAAATGTATTCCAAGTCATTAATAATCAGGAGACATAAATTAAATCCATAATGTGATTCCACTACCAATTACAAGAATAGCCAAAGTTTTCATAGTGAAGGTTCCAAGTGTTGGCAAAAATGTGGAAAAACTGAAACTCTCCTATGATGCTGGCAGAAGTATAACTTAGTACCAAGTATTTGGAAAATTGTTTGGCCTGTATAACAAATTCAGATATGTGTATATTGTGTGATGCTACAACTCAAATCCTACATATTTACTTCAGAATTCATATTCAGGAATGTTTCTAGAAGCCATTTCTGAGGGCAACAAATCACTAAAAGTTGAAGGAATACATAAATACTGGTATGTAGCACAACTGAGTATTATACAACCAATAAAAATGAGTGAACTATAGCAATGGCATGGATGAATCTCACAAACCTAACACTGAGTTAAAAATTCCAGAAACATACTGCAAGCTTCTGCTCACAAAGCTTAAAAACAAGCAAAACGGTTCTAAGTCCTTAGAAATTGGGACAGGGGCCACACTGGGGAGGGGAGAAGGGCTGTTGAGTGGGAGGGGGCGTGAAGGAGCCATCTAGAGTGGCGGTAATGTTTACTTCCTGATCTGGGGTAAATCCCCCTAAAGATGTGCCATGCCTTATTTGCTGGAACCCATGAGGTTACCTTACATGGCAAGCCTGTGATTAAACCAAGGCTGTTGAGAGGAGGTGTTGGCCCCACATTACCCAGCTGGGCCTAAATGTGCTCACGTGTATCCTTATCAGTCAGAGGCAGAGGATAATTGCACACCTGGGCACTATGGGGCAGTGAAGACCAGCTGAGGAAGGCACAGCACAGCCAAGGACAGCTGACAGCCACCAGAAGAGGCAGGAACAGATTCCCTCCTATAACCTCCAGAGGGCACGGTACTCTCTCGGCATCTTGATTTTGGCTCAGTGAAACTGGCCTCAGACTTTTGGTCTCCAGAAATATGAGAGAACACATTTCTCTTCTATTAAGCAACCAGGTTTGTGGGAATCTGTTACAGCAGTGGGAGAATACTAACACACCCTGGTTACCATGCCTTTCTAGTCTAGATCAAATTTTCAAATTCTCTTTCTGCTATTTTTGGAAACTACAAAGCCCTCCCTTAGTGCATTTGCTTCCCAGCTGCTAAAACAAATCCACTCTGGGGGTTGGCTTAGCAGGGATCGAGTGGCTCACGGTGTCCGAGGCTGGAAGGCTTGGTTCCTCCCGGGGTGCAGA
The DNA here is from genome assembly GCA_004026745.1 of Myrmecophaga tridactyla. NCBI lineage: Eukaryota > Metazoa > Chordata > Mammalia > Pilosa > Myrmecophagidae > Myrmecophaga > Myrmecophaga tridactyla. The sequence continues at coordinate 50,243 of PVIY010008779.1, read as the reverse complement.
TGTTCTGGCTGGCTGTTTTTGGGGGATCCTAGCTTCTCTGACACATGGCAGTGCACGTGGCAGTGTCTTCTCTTCTCCTTCTGGGCTCCACTGACTTCCAGCCTCTGGCCGCTCACTGTGGCGTCTTCTGTGTCCAATTTCCTAAGTTTATAAGGACCTCAGCCATACTGGATTAAGGCCACTCTCTGTTAGTTTGACACGTTAGCTAATAACATCTTCAAATGTCCAACACACAAATGGGTCCACACTCACAGGACCAGGGGCTACGACCAGAACATCTTTTTAGAGAGGGTCATGATTCAATCCCCCAAACCTAGATTTGGAAAGTCCTAAGGGAAGCCACATTCACATGGTTACTGCAGACTCGGAGGTCCCACTCACACGCAGTCATTTCAGTTTGAGGACCGTTACGCCTTCCTAACATACAAGGTCCTTCTTCCACAGGGACTCAAGTTTAAGTCATGCACCTTCAGGCATTTTTCACCAAGGAGTCCACTTAGAAAGGATTTTTCAATGTGCTTCAAATAGCACAAGAACTTGTGGAAAAGAAGAGAGTTGTTTTATGGCTGCCTAACTTTTAATCTATTATATATTGCTATTCTTAATATATCCTTTGTCCACATTGCCATATGCCCAGTGTTCAATGTTTCTTACAAAATCTATTGTTGTATCATCTCTTAAAAATATCTTTAACTTACTTTAATTGCATGTGCTTTATAAGCTTATATTTCCTGTGATTCATCCAAGCTTCAAAATTTCATTGTGGGCAGGAGGCTGACAATCAGCCCAATTTGTTCTTTTATGCCTACTTCCTGGATGTTTTTTAAGGACTTTTTGCATTTTAAAACATTTTGTTTTGTTTATTTCTTTGTTGTTTAAATCAAGGCTAAGAAAGCCAAATATAGGCATTCAAGACTATAAAAAGAGAAAAATAAGAAGACATGAAGAATATAGTTTAGGTTTTGTGGTTTCAAGCAGCAGAACTAACTCTGGCTAATATAAGCAAGAGATGATATATAATCAAGGGCTCTCTGAAGTTAGAGGGCGACTTGAGAAAAAAGTTCGTATAAATCATAGCTTTACTGGGTGGAAATTATGCCACAGGAGCTTCAGAAGTGCCCTTTAAGAGGAAGGTTCCATTCATCGCTCTGCATCTGAGATGAAGGAACACCAACCATCTCTTCTGCTTCTGAATCAAATTTTCCATGATCCAAAACCATGGAAGAAAATAACTGGCTGGTTGGGCTTTGGTCAAGAATCTGTTTCTTTGCTATTTGGGGGCAGACAGAGGAAGTCTCTGTTCCCTTCTGAATCCACAGTAAGAGATAAAAACTAATATCAACTAATATCATACAGGGTGGCAGAACAATTTTTACTTAAATGCTGAAGAGAAGTAAATGATGCTAGTAAGAAAATGTTTATAGGAGGAAAAAATCTATATGCCTGTATTAATCAAAGTGTAATAAAATCACCAAATCTAACTGGCTCCAGTGGAGTCCCAAGTTATTCTGAAAAGCAAAGACTGAACACTTTGCCTTTAATCATTATATGAGTTTGATATACCATATATATAAGCCATTTATAAATCTTTTGCCCGTAATTAATGTGTTCAGTGTTATTGTTAGGAACGTACAAAACAGCAACTGGTCTAGCTATTGTTATATAGTAGAGCTCCTTAGGGGACGTGATTTATTGGACATATTAGAATGACTGGTAATTAGTACATCAATTGTGTTAAATGGCTCCTTTTAAATTACTAAAGGATGCTTTAAACCCTGTAAGAATTTAGTTAATCAGAACCCAATTAACAAAACCTTTCATTGTTTTGGGCCTAAATTTAGGGCTTTATTTTTAAAAGTGAGGAGAGAAATGAAAGACCACCAATTAAGAACCGAGGCTATTGATTTAAAGATTGCTATAGCAAGGGATTTGGCCACCAAAGACTCAAAGTCAGGCAATGGAGTGGGAAATCCATGCTCTGATAGGAGGTTGTTGAGTTGGGGAAACTGGAAGGGGGCTAATCTAGAAGTCGGGCATCTCATATGAAAGGTTTGTGGACATATTTGGCTTTCCCTGGTGGTCCTGAGTTGGAAACAGGGCAAAAAATAGGAAGGTTGGCAATCATTAATAAAGTTTTGACTATTTTGGAAATAAAGTTGCAATTGCTATAGCTAAATAATTAAGATTTCACAAATTTATGGTCACTATCCATGCCTTTTTTTACCTTTTGCAGTCAACAAATAGGTCAATTAAAGGGGATGCAGTGGAAATCAATATCCATGCCTTTTTCATGTCTCTAATAATGGCATTTCTTTCTGCAATTCCCCCAGAAATGAGACATTGCTTTAGTTAACCATCTTATTGGAGTCAGGGGCTTCAACTTTGGCTTTTCCTACCAAAAAATACCATTTTGGTACTTTTTATTTCTAATAAAATCAGAAGACCCATTTGTATTACAGAATCCCTTCCCATCATCTCAGCCCAGAAAGAATGATGGCAACAGGGCTGTTCAAAGATTCTGATGCCCTCCCACTTTTTAAAAAACTTGATAATGAGAAAATCCCTCAATTCTTTAATGTATGACTAGCGGATGAGAAAGTTGAAACTCATAGGCCCATTTCAGTTTTTCTGTCTCCTTGAACCTTCATATGTCTTCCTCTATAGAATGACCAGGAAGTTTACCAGTTTAAACATGTTTATTATAACAATCATTGAGTCCAGGTAATTAGCCAAACTACCAGATTATTAATTCTCCTTCTAAGAGATTGAGATAACATATCAAATCATGAATCTTGGGTGAATGCACCTTTGCAAGTAAATTTGCTGGGTTGAGGCCTTAGATTCCACTTCCACACAAACTTCTTAGGCTGGCAACTGAATATCGACTGATAACATCTCATAGATATCACTGGTAGGATGGATTATGAACCACCCAAAAGACATGCTCTTAATCTTAATCCGCATTGCTGTAGGCAGGAACCCCTTGTAAATAGGACCTTTGAAGCGGTTACTTGTAGTTAAGGTGAACTCCAGCTGAATCAGGGTGGACCTTAAACTGCTTTATAAGCAGAAGAAATTCAGATGTAGAGACTCAGAGAAAACCTCAGGAAGGAGCCAGAAGCTGGAGGTCAGGGGAAACCAGAAAAGCAGACACAGGGAGAGAGCAATCCCCACATGACCAGAGGCAGGGACACAAGGCAAGGAGCCCAGGACTGCAGCTAACATGAGCCAGAACGCTCCAGACTTTGAGGAGAAAGCATGGTCCAAGCAATGCCTTGGTTTTCAACTTCTAGCCTCCAAGACCACGAGACACTACTTCCGTATTTAAGTTAACCCATTGTGTGGTATTTGTCCAAGCAGCCTGGCAAGCAAAGAAATAACTTTTTACATATATAGGCTTTGTACCACTCTGCCCAGGCTCTATTGGTATCTACAGTTCACTATAAGAGTAAAGAAAAGGGAAGGACTTCGGGAGAAATAGCATCTACTTGTTAGGCAAGTGCATCAGGCTTACTGGCTTTGATGCAGAAGAGAGGCAAGACTCAGTCTAGAGAGGGACTCAGAGGTTGCTTCTGCCAGGAAATGAATTTAAGGGGAATTTGGAGGACCAAATTCTGCACTTTGCTGTGTCTGCTCAAATGCACTTATCCCCTATCTCTGGATATTTTTCCTTTCCCACTAATATTCTTACCTTAGCATAATTGGCATGCCTGCATTAAGTATTTAATGTGTTTTGTCAGTTAAATAGTATCCCCTATGCTTGGTCTCCAGCCCTGACTGCCTTATGATGACAAACAGTTATTAACATGTATTTTAATGGTATGTTTATGGATTATAACGTATCTTTTCCCCTGTGGGTATCTCTAGATATTTCCCATGACTATCTCTAGGTCTACAGTAAGAAACCAGGTGATGACACAGCCTTTATCACCATTGTTCCCATAGCAACCATGGGCTAGCCATTCACCTGGTGCTAGGACCAGTGATAATTTCAGAAAGCAGGATGCCATTGGAGGATGTGGATTAGCCGTCTCCCTTCAGCCCCTCTAATGCATGAACAGCTCCATTGATTCACCCTATTTTGACAGTCTCTTCTCCGGGACCTCATTGGTATCAATTAATGCAACAATTAGGGTTCCAGCAGGAATAGCTATTGCTCTCAAAGTAGGTTAATTATAGATTATTTTATTAAAGAGACTTTAACAAATGTGTGGGAAGGTTCTAGGTAAAACACAAATTAAAGTTTGATCCCCAGAGACTTGTAAATCAAGTTGCTACTTTTCATAAGTCTGAAAGAATGATGGGAAGGAGCAGTTCCTGAAATGCAGAAGGAGGTGCAGTATGAAGAGGGCTAAAAAAACAATGACTTTCAGCCAAAAGACATACCAACCAGAGGCAACTTCACAGAGAAGGACTTTGCAAGACAGTATATTGTCTCTCTCTCTCCTCAATCTCTCTGATCTTGTGCAGGGTTTCCTATCATCAAATGGAAAATAGAAGAATAAAAGTTAGCCTATCGATGTGGTCCACATAGGGGAACTTCCTGGCTCACAGAACCGGTGGAAAATGTAGAAAGGGCCAGTGGATGATATCCTGGTGAGAGGGTTTATCCCCGTGTTGTAGATAGACGTCTGAAACTGCTAAATAACACTTCTATATGAATTGGCCAATACTTATTCACGTGGTTACATCTAGCTTCAAAAGAGACTAATGAATATACTTTTAGCTGAGTAGCACTTTGCCCCTTCAGAGGTCTGAGCATTCCCTTCCCATTTTACTCTAACTCTTCCTTTCCCTTCCCTTGGAAAGCCAGGACTGGCGGGGCATGTTGGGCTAGGACCGAGGATGAAGTCAGGGTAAAGAAGCAGCCGGGGCTGGCCAGAAAGGTGGTTAGGGATGCAGAGGTGGACAGACCCTGTGAGACTCGTGTGAGCAGGGTGAGAAGCATTTGAGGCTTAGGTGGCCAGCAGATCTCATTAGGCTGAGGTTGAGGAGGGGTCAGGGTGAGGAGACATGAACTGTCTCAAGCCAGTGACTCTGGGCTGAGGAGATTGTTGGGGTTTAGAACTCAGTTTGTCTGATTAGCATTTGATTATGCTGAACAATTGGGTACATACAGTGACAGTGGGATTCAGGTTTCTGATGGCTAGGGAAGGAAGTTACAAAGGTGAAATTGAGAAGGGCTAGAATAAACTATATTGAGTTGGATTGGAATAGGAGGATCTGTGCAAAGTCATGGTTTTAAATAGCTAAAGAGGTTAATAAATAGTTAGATATATAGATATGGATGTGAATATGAATGTAGGTATATAAAAATGTGGTATGTATACATGTGTGTATATATATATATCCCATATTTATTGTCCAAAATGACCTAGAAGTAATGACAACTCAGTGGCAATGAAGACACTTAGTTCCCAGACCTTGGTTTCAAAATACTGTTCTTCCCTAAAAAGAACATGACTCCTGGGAGAAATGATTGATTGCAGGATAGGAGCAGGGAATGACGAGATGTGTCTGGATCGCTTTGCTATGGGAGAAAGCAAGGAAGTGCTCAAAAAAATGTTTAGAAATTATTAGAAAGACACAAGAATTAGCTTTTAGGGTCTCCTTTGGACACATCTGTAACAATATAAGCGTCAGACATAATTCACAATTGTAAGGTATTATGATCCCTTGAATAAAATAGGAACCTGTGAGTTTGGACCAATAAGTGAATTAACATATAAATAAGAAGGAAAGCTTTATCTTATAGTAGAGTGACAGCTAGCAAATGTAGAAAGAATGATGAGATTGGAAATCACCATTTGGTAACTATCATAGTTATAATTAATTAATGAGAATCATCAGGGATGCTAAAACTAGGGGGTAAAATTTACTCCCATAAAATATTCACTAATTACAAAGGGAGAGACAGTGAATTTACAGTGGAGAAAATTGGTATATACCATCTTGACCACATGATTGAAAGCTAACTTAAGCAGCCTGGGGGAAAATAGAACTGAATTCTGTGCTTCTCTAAGGGTTACACTGAGGAGAACATAGCATTACCTGTGTGCCCATGTCAAAAATGAATCATGAGGAAAGAGTAAAGAAATCTCTGCTGAGTCCATTGTAAAATGAAGTGCTGTGAACACTTAAAAATGACGAGGTAATGCAAACCAAGGAAAGACTGAAAAATTATTTCAGATGTAAGGATATGCAGAAGGAATAGCACATATGTATAACAAATGGACATAAATCCATTTTGGATCAGAGTGAGGAAAATGTTAACAAGGCATTTCTGAAGCATTTGGGAATCATGAGATATCATGACTCAACTTTCAACGTTAAAAAATCATTAAAAGTATATATATATAATCTCTCACACACACATGCATGCATGTACAAAGAGAGAGACAATATAAAATGTAAACAATTGAGAAACTTGAGTGAATCATACATAGAATTTCTGTGCAGTATTTGAATTCCCTGGATTTCCACATAAAACTAGACAGATCAACAAATAAGAAAAGCAAATCCCAAGGACATAAGAACTCGGTTGGAAGCAACCACTATATATCATACTGCCTGTAACTACTGTGAAATGAAACACCTCTTACCTTTCAGAATTTTCCTTAGGGCTCCTTACTGAGGAAAAGAGAAAATACAGCTGATTTAAACAGAAGGATTTAAAGAGCCTGAGGAAGCCTAGGGAATAGCCGGAAGGGCCAGAGAACCAGTTGGAAGATATATCAAGGGAGACCATCCACCGTACCAGGTCGTGTGATGAGTGAGTAGCGAGGAAATCTATAGTGTTGGCTGCAATTTGACTGAAATCTTAAATTCTTTGTGCACCTGTTGCAACTGTTGTCCTCTGTTTTCTCTTTGAATAGTTGGTCCAATCATGATTGGACATAAACTAGGATAGTCTTTTGAGGAAGGGAACCACAGAGGTTATAATCCACCCCCTTCCATTTCTTTAACAAAGAAAGAAATGCAACCCAAGGAAATTTGGTGCTTTTGCAGTATCACACACATAAAAGTAGTAGTGCTAGAATGACCTTCTCCAAGAATCTTACCAACATGCTCCAATTTGTCTGAATCTGAACCTGTGAGACGACATAGTTGCTTTATGTCAAAAATGGAAAAAAAAATACATTTTTTTCTTTGAGTTTTAAAGATAGATTTTTATTGTATGTTTAAATAATTAGCATAGCATGCAGGACTCTGATTGTATCATGCTTGACACCTACACGATATAAAGAATTTCAGGAATATGTCATTCATTTTTGTTTTGCATGCTCCTGGCACATGTGTGGAAGATGCACTACTTCTGCAGGCAAGATTTCATTTTCCATTTTTCCTAGGTTCAGTTGTAAGACAGTCTTGGTGTTTAAGACGCATTAGATCAGGGCCGGTGCCAGGAACGCAGTGTTCTAGAGCGAACGCCCTCACTGAACAGAATGTATGATCACTTTCTATTAGATATCTTTCATTGTCTGTGGCAATTTATGAGTTCTAAAAATCGTTTTTTTTTCTTTTTTCTTGTTTTGCCCGTATTTTGACAAAGGTATGTACATATTCTTCCTTTCAGACTACCAATTGCATTTATCTTGCCTTTTGGCAGCCTCACCCTATAGCAGTAAGGTCTAAACCCTTTTAAAATAAAACCTTGGATCTTGAACTGAATTTCATTACTCGAAGAAACTTTACACTTATCATTTCCTTTCTCATAGCATTTTTTTTTCTTGAATGAGCTGTAACAAAACACATATAATAGCAAGTGGTTAGTCCACTTAGCCACGTTAGATTAGTCATACGGAAACCACAGGGGAGAAACATTGTATATTGTGTTATTTTTGACATCAAGTATGCCCAGAAGCACAGTTCACATATCCTTGTCTAAAGAGGGGTAACTTATGAGAGCTGCAATTTCCATTGTAACCTTTGAGGCAGCTCAAATCAACAGAGAGAGCCTTAGAAGTGAAAGATGGAGTTTGTGCTAACGTCTGTTATTCACTAAACCTCAAATTGACAGTAACGGATTGTTACTAGGGGTACAGAGTTAACGAGAAAGAATTATGTGTCCTTTCTGTCCTTGGCTGTGAAGTTAAACTACCTACACAGAATTTAACTTTTTGTTAGCTTTCAGAACATTATTTAAAAATATGTCTTAGTTCACATATATAAGAACTGGAATCATATTCTTAATTCTTACTAAACTTTCCAATTTTCAAAGTAAGTAAGGGTCAATAAAATGGTTACAATTGGAAAAGTATAAGGTTTTCTGTTTATACTGAAGCAAATTTTTACTTATGATAGCAGTTCAATACATTATACTATATGGAATGCAACAAATGCAAAATGCTTAAACTGCCCTACTTCCAATTTGTACATCCTGCAATCAAATATATTAATTTTATTTTAATATACTTACTTTTTATGCATAGCAACAAAATAAGCTCTCATTGTTCAATATATGCAATTAATGCAAGCAGCATTTGGACATAAAACATTTATGAATACATTGAGTAATATTTAATTATATAATATATTCAATTATTGCATTTCACGTATTAAAATTCAGGTGATGGGCAGACTGTTTTGATAGATATTATTTGGATTTATATTTGAAGATTTGTAATCTAAAAAGGGTTAAATTCAATTAAAAATCTGTGTTTTGTATTTTCAAAGTTATGTATATTGATTGTCATTTTACCTATATAAATTAACAATAAAACTTGGTTATAAAAATGATAAATCTCTTAAATGCTCTCGAGAATAAATTGAATAATATTTGAGGATATTTTATGTGTTATGAAAATCCCAAACTGTATACCATTTTTATTTCTATTAAGCATCACAATTTTCGATGAAATTTGTTAAAAAACAAAGAGTATGTTTAGTGATTGCATTCCATGGATTTCAACACATTCCTGTCATATTCAAATTTATAAAAGTTGACACCTATATTGTCAAAAATGAACAAATTTCTATATCTGAAATCATGGCAGATTCATAAAGCTTAGTTTGTAGCTATGTTTTAGAAAGGTTGATTAAAATGCCACATAATTGCATCTCTAATTGTGCATCCTATTTTCATGTTTTAGAAAAAGCGTGTATTAGACACACAAGTGGTTCCGTGGTAGAATGCTTGCCTAACATGTAGGAGACTCAGGTTTGTTTCCTGGCCCATGGACTGCTCCCCATCCTGAAAAAAGTAAAAAAAAAAAAAAGCATATATTATAGAATTATCTACTAAGCCCCTTAATTTGTGTGTATGTGTATGTGATAAAAGTAACATTTATATAGTAATATTCATTAATGAAGAATCATTTTGCTTACAATTAATTAAAGAAGGCTGTGAAGTATGATTTTTCTTTGAAGATTACTGAGTCATATCAAATGGTATTTCAATATCTTTATGGATCCCTAAAGAAATGCTAGTTCCATGTTATCTGTAGAAGGTTAGTTTTAAGTTAATTATAGTTTTAGTTTTATTGGAAAGTGGAGGAAATCGAACCAGACTGAAATGAATTGGAGAGAGCCAGAAACCAGAAACAAGGGTTGTACTTATATTTGATAAAAAGAAACTCTATATTTGCATCATCTGTCGACACCACCTATTGTTTAGAAAGCAAAAGTGGAATTCTGAAATGTCAAGAAGTGGAATAAGTCAAGGCTGTAAAAAAGAAGAAAAAGACAGAGGGTTAAAGCTTGAGAGAACTAGGTCAAATGTGATGAAAGAGCAAATGCTGATAACCCATGAGAGAGAGCAAACACAGGAGTTTGAAATGAGGGTGTCAAAGACGTGAGCTTGGCAGTTTCAAAAGGATAATATCAAGGGGTGTATACCCAGAAATGCCTCAAGCGGCCTCAGCAGGCAAGGCAGAGAAAAGGGTCATCAACACAGCACATATAATGAAGTCCCAAGACATGAAGAAATAGAAAGAGAAAAGACAAAACAAAACTGCGTGAGAACACTAAACGAAACAGAAGTAGCTTACAGAAGCAATATTTATGTTTCACTTCTGAAATCAAAACACTCAACTGAAAACATTTTTTAAGATAAGACCAGATAGTGAATCTTTGGTGATTTTTAGGATAGAGGTCAGAATTGAGGAATGCAAGATCATTTTTTTCAGATAGGATAAATTGGGAAAACAGGTTTATGATTTATTTTTTTTAAGTTTTAAGCTCCATTATTACTTTCTTACATGTAAGAAATGGTATCTTTGTTACAGCCATAATTTTGAAGTTGTTGGAGCCATTAGGGTTCCTCTAGAAGAGTTTTTCCAAATGATATAGTACCCAGGGACCGCACTTCTATAATCTTTCTATCTCTGTTTTCCCCCTCAGATGCCTTTGTCTTTTTAATAAGGGTGATGATGGTGCATATACTCACTGCTTCCTCTACCTTTCCCTGGAATTCAGTGTGGCTAAGATAGAAAAAATATTTTCTGGCCCACTGGCTCGCTTCATATTTTTGTTGGGACATGTAAGAATCAAGCCCTATCCCTGGTCCTTTATTCTGTGCACAATTCTTTGTTGTATCCAGGGAGGGGAGAGCCCAGCCCTCTCCGTGGTTTGTGCTGTGTGCCAACAGTCCTGCAGTGCTAGCGTGGAGGCACAGCCTCCTCTAAGGGCTGCAGAGACTGCTCTGCACGCTATCAGCTGCTTCCATGCATGTCCTCTCTTATCTCCAGCTGAGGTGGTGATATCATGCTCTCCTGGGCTGCTCTTAATCTATGCAGGATGAGTGGTGGACATTCCTTGTGTGAATAGGGTCACTCTACTTGGCCCACAGGATCCTTGCCTATCCACTTTTCTGCTGTCAGTGTGTGGAAGGCAGAGGGGTAATCAAAATTGAAAGTTACCACCTTTTAGGAATAGAATAACCGAGACCCAAAGAGCTCAAAAGTAAACATGGATGCAAAATGTGTGCTTTTACATTTATGCTAAGTTCACATCTTCTTACATACTTTGGGGAAAATTTGTATTTATGGTCATCATCAACCAAACACATTCACAACGTCTGAGAAAGTAATTGGAAGCCAGACTTCATGGGAAACCCAGAGAAGATGTAGCAGCACGAGTAATGACATTAAACACCACTAAACAAATGGTACTGGGAACTTGCAGAATTTAGAAGACCTACATTGTTCCAAAATAAATAGGTTCTGAAGCATGATGGTATTTTGGGTAACAACAACATTGCTGCCTGTTTTGGTGGTAAATATGAAGTTAGCCAGGAATGACACATTTGACAATAAAGAATATAAAGTGATTCTTCCTGGACCTACAGGAAGGGATGGTGCCTGGGCACTACAAAAAGTCTTCACATGCATGAGCCGAACAATAAACAAACATATAATGACTTCTTGTCATTATTCTAAATCTTCATTGATACATCACTGCACCTCACATGGACCAGTGAGTTTTGTAATAAACTTTTGAATAAGAATATTTATACAGACAGGAATCCTGTAGGAAATATATGTCTAAGGCCCCACACACCCTAGAGCAGCCTGTCATGTACTTATTTCATTTACTACCATGAGGCAGATATTGTGAAACACATTTTAAAGATCAGAACATGAAGATTCAGGGGGAAAAATCCAAGATGACATAGCTGGTAAGACGTGAAACCAGTTTTGGAATTCAGGTCTGCCTGGGTTATTCTGCTGACTGCACTTTTAAGAATCTCTGTCGAAGATTTTGGTGAGTTTGCACACTGGGGCCTATGGCCGCAGTGTTCCTGATACACAATGGGTGGAGATGACCTAAGGATACAACCACTGAGGGAAGGAAGGGGGAAGGAGCCGTGGTGTTTACATACAATGGACTACTGAGCGGCTGCAAGAAGGGGTGGAGTTGTGAGGCACACAGCTAGGTGAATGAATAGGATGTTGAATGAAATGCAGAGACTGACAAATATTATCATGCCTCACTCATGTGGACTCACTATAATATGCAAAAGTGGAGAATTGAAGTCGAGAGCACAGGTTATCAGGTTGGTGCCTATTGTAAAGGGTCCCAAATTGTAAACTCTCACAGCACTCACATATATTCAGGAGTTGTAACTGTTATTTCTAAACTCTGAGATACTGAGCTATTGGAGTATAACCTGATCATTTCTCTGAAACTTCAGGTATGTATGTGATACTTGAGGCTCTGAGTTAGAGCACTGAAGCTATGAAAGTCAGCAGTACCCCATACAGCAACAGTTAAGAAAGCTGAAAAAGTGATAAGACTTCAACTTGAGGTATGAATGAAACTGATTTGGATAGAACTAAGAGAAATCAGAATATAAGGTGTAGGATAATATGGTCCATATTTCAAACTTCAACTTCTGCGTGAGACCAAAAGAAGGTATGTTTATTTGGTGTGAACTTCATATTTCAGGTAGTGCATTATTTAATTTAACTTGTATAGTCAGTTTACTTGAACACCGTAACTACATGGAATCTTGAATAGGGTGTGAGATCCTGTTCATTTGTGCAGGTTAGTGTGATGCCCTGATATATCCCAGAGAAATCTGGGCAGGCAATAAAAAAGTGTTTGCAAAGTCCCCTTGGGGAACTGGGGAGAAAGGAGGAAATATTCAACTTCCCCATCTGGGAATTCCTGATATTCTTTCAAACAGTGGGGACATCCAAATCAAAAGGCTGAGCCCTATATCCTGGGGTTCACACCTATGACACTTACTTCTGCAAAGGAGAAACTAAGCCTACTTACAATTATGCCTAAGAGTCACACCCAGAGAACCTCTTTTGTTGCTCAGATGTGGTCTCTCTCTTTAAGTCAACTTGGCAGGTTAACTCACTGCCCTTCCCCCTGCATGGAATATGACTTCCAGGGGTATAAATCTCCCTGGCAATGTGAGACAGGACTCTCTGGATGAGCTGGGCCTGGCATCATGGGATTGAGAAGACTTCTTGACCAAAACGGGGAAGAGAAGACTAAATATTTGTCTATTTAGTAGACAAAATAAAGTTTCAATGGCTGAGAGATTTCAAATAGAGTTGAGAGGTTATCCTGGAGGTTATTCTTATAAATTATACAGATATCCCTTTTTAGTTTATGGTGTATTGGAGGGTTGGAGGGAAGTACCTGAAAGTGCTTGGATGTGTTCCAGTAGCCTTCATACTTGAACATGATTATATAATGATAGAGCTTGTACAATATGACTGTGTTATTGTGAAAGTCTTGTGTTTGATACTCCTTTTATCCAGGGTATGGACAGATGAGTGAAAAAGTAAGATAGAAAATAAATAACTAATGGGGGGAACAAGAGTAGAAAAAAATTGGGTTGACTGAAATTCCAGTGGTCAATGAAAGGAAGGGGTGATGGGTATGGGAAGTATACATTCTTTTCTTTTTAGCACTTTTTCTGAGTGATACAACTGTCTAAAAATCATCATGGTGATGAATACAGAATTATGAGATGATATTGTGAGCCATTGATTGTATCCCATGTTTGGACTTATATGTGCGTGAAAATTTCTCAATAAAATAAATAAATAAATAAAAACGACCCTGATCCAATACAGAACATCTGGGTCAACCAGAGAAGCATTTGGTGGACTGCTTTGGAGTTGCTCCCTTACCAGCACTGCCATTGGCACTGCCCAGAATGACTGCTCTTCTTGGTGCTTTTTGAAGAGCTTTGTTGAGATATCATTTTTATACCATAAAATTCATCCATTGTAAAAGTATAGTTCAATGATTTTTAGAAAATTATTATAATTGTGCGACTGTCATCATAAACCAGATTTGGATCATTTTCATCACCCCAAAGAGTTCCTTTGTGTCTGTTTGAAGTCAATTCCCAGACTTACCACAAACTTCAGGCAACCACTGACTTACTTTCCGTCACTATAGATATGACTCCAGACATTTTACATAAACAGGATTTTACAATACGTAACACTTTGCACCTGGTTTCTGTCATTTAGCTTAATGTTTTTGAGGTTCATACATATTCTAGCATGTATTAGTGGTCTGAGCCTTTTGATTGCTGGATTGAATTCCAATATGGATATACCACATTTTGCTTTGCCATTCATTATTTGATGGACATTAGGGTGGTTTCTACTTTTTAGCAATTATAAATAATGCTGTTTTAAACATTTGTTTACTAGCCCTTGTGTTTTTTTTTTTTAATAAGTTTTTTTTTTTATACATGGGCAGGCAATGGGAACCGAACCCGGGTCCTCTGGCATGGCAGGCAAGCATTCTTGCCTGCTGAGCCACCATGGCCCGCCCAGCCCTTGTGTTTTTGAATTTGTCTTGGGTAGATACTAAAAGTTGAATTTCTCAGTTGTATGGTAAGTAAAGGTTTGAATTTTTCCAAAGAGCTTTACTGAGGAATCATTGTCATGCCATAAACTGCACATATTTAAAGAGTATCATTTGATAATTTTTGACATGTGTACATGTTGTGAAGTCATCACCACAATTAAGACAATACATATATCTATCATCCTTAAAACATAAAATAATCAAACCCTATCCCCTCACTCAATAATTTCTTCTGTAACATTCCTGATAAATATTTGTACAGGATTTCTCGGAAGTATTAGCAAAGAGGAACTCACTATATTTTAAAGAACTGTGTATAAAACCCAGGCAGCTCTAATTACTAGAAATTGCCTCCTTCATCATTTCCACTTATTGGTCTTCGACCATTTGTTAAGCACCTACCATTTGCTAGAAACTTATAAAGGGCACTGAGTGTACTGATGTGAACAAGTAAGACATATCCTGCCTTTCAGGGGTCTTAAAATTCAGACCCATAGAGAAGCATTAAACAAAATATTTAAAAAATAACCGTAAGCCAGACATTAGCTGGGTTCTCCGTGTCTTCTGATACCTAGTTACAATGAGACCGGATCTCAGTCCACACTGCAGGGTGGCCGAGCCTTTCCCTCTAGGTGGTTGCACACTCCTGCCACCTTCGTGGCCCCGTTTGCCCCCAGCACCGAGCTCCTGCTTCCTCTCCTGCTGCTCATGAAACACTGTTACACAATATGTAAGGCAGATGGGACACACAATTCTTTTCCTTAATTGAGCAGAAAAATACCAGGTACCTTTGTGTTTGAGAGATTGCAAAGAATTGCAAGAAAGGAAGAGGACAATTTTACCCGGCACTTTAGACGATTGCTTCCTGTGAAGCATCATTCAAAGATTTACCTTAGGACTTTTGAACTGCGGTAAAAGGGATTTTGTTGTTTGTTTTAGCTGAACATGTAATATGATATAATACAATGCAAAAGAGGATTTGCTTTATTTATGCATTTGAGGAATAATGAAAATAAAACAAAATGCTGAAATTTCATACTTAATTGCCAGTTTGACAAATTTCTCTTCATATTTCAGGCTATTATACCAGGCTATTAGCAGCAAAGAAGTTTAGAATTATTAAAAGTTCTCGTGATTTGAAACTTTTATAAAAGGCTTGGACAAACTGTGAATACTTTCAAATAAAATTTTGCTCAGTTTTTAGTAAAAGCCATTTCCCACAAATGTGGTAAAGAAATAAGGACAATGAAACTTTGAAGTACTAAAGGAGTATAAACAAAAAATTCTTGAAGCCAAATATCTGAGGTCAGTACACATTTTTTTGCACCATTATAATCAAAGTAGTAAAAATTGGCAAGAAATAGAAATTCAGCTTAAGTTATAATGCCACTGAATCATTAACTCCTATTTAATATGTTTTGCACAGAACCAATCCGTCAAACATGATAAACTCCACATGTGATGTAATTAATCATTTTGAATATTTTTATTCATATTCTGATGACTATAAGTGACAATGACTTGAATGCAATGCCCTCACTGCCTTGATAAGTAAGTGTATTTGAACTTTTACGTAACAAATATGTGATTCCACCCTGCTTGTATGAATTTTACTAATCACAATATAGTGTTTTTATTGCAATTTTGATTTTTTGTCTTGATTTTCAAGATTTGTAAAGTTAGTATTTGGTTCTACATTGTTATTAAACCTTTGAAAAAGTTGAGAAACACGTAAATGAAAATATTCAAAAAAACCAAAACAACATTCTTTTTCCCCATGATTTAAACTTTTAGAAGAAAGATATAATGAAATATTGACTGACTGAAACACGCCCTGTGGCTGTTTCCATGCAATGGTTGCTTGTTTTACTCTGAAAACGTGCAGAGTGTTCATTTCTTCCCATATACTTTCCAACAAGGGTGACTTGACATATGATCCCTTAATTATTTGTGAAAACTGATTATAAAAAGGACCATAAAAATTATCTACTTTTCTTTGAAACAGATTGTTCAACAAGACCCCATGAACATTTTATAATTGGATATGTAGAGCCAAGGACTATAATTTCCAGATATCATCCTAATCCATTAAATGTTGTAGATATAGCATTAATCTAAGGCAGATTTTCTTCTGGTATATTTGAGTCATAATTCATCTGCTTGGCAAACTGATAGTTTGCAGAAAAGAGAAATATTATGAAACATTGGGAAAAATGCAAATAATTTCCATAGAGGAAAATCATATCTAATTTATTAAAGGTGATTTTATAGGAGAACAAAGGGATGTAGACTAATGGTGATTGGCTCAAATATTTTGTTTAGAATTCTAGGTAATTTTACAAAATTTTAACCAAAGATAATTTGAATTTAATTTAAAATAGCTGATGGGGGCAGGGGTAGGGAAGGAAATCACATTTCCTCACTAAATAATTACTTGTTAATAAATCAAAGTTATTTAATTTCCATTAGTGCAAGTCACTGTGAATTCAAAGATATGTGAGACAGAGACCATTTTCTCAGGGAACCCTAGTCTAGCAGGAGAAACAAAAGTAAGAATAAATCAATTGTATCATGAAATGATAATTAAATAGTGGAACATATAAAATATTCATTCATACATCCTAAAAATATTTAGGTCCCACTGTCAGGCTCTGCTGAAGTTTCTTGGAATTTACCAATAAATTCGACAAAGTTACCTGCCTTTGAACAGTTTACATTTTAGCTGAGGGAAAAAGTCAATAAACTTCGATGTAAGTTTTAGTGGTATATCAGATAATGATAAGTGCTATGGGAAAAAGAAGATAGAAGAATGAGAGGGATGGGGAATGCTGGGAGAGAGGTGGGGCAAGTTGTTATGTTAAGTAGGTTGGTCAAGATTGGCCTCTCTTAACAGACATACTTGGAGGAAATGAGGGAATTAACCAAGCGGATAACTGGGAGAAAGGCATGTGAGGCAAAAACAATAGCTAAAAAAAAAAGGGCCCAGGATAGGAAAGTATGGGCCATGCTCAGGAAATACTGTGCTGGATAGCTGGAGTGAGGGAGATTTTTCCTTCCTGGTAGTTACTTCATTTGTTTGATGGAATATTTAAGAACATACATGAAGTTTCTTTAGGAGATATAGACCTATTCTAGAATCCGATTATTCTCAAGTGAGCTTTGTTAATTTGTGCCTTTCAAGGAATTCGTCTGTGTAATCTAAATTGTCAAACCAATAGGCATGAAGTTGTTCATAATAGTTTTGTAAAGTTATTTTTTTAATGTTTTGGTGATTGTTGTGATCTCACTCTTCATTCCTGACAATGATTGCCTTTCCCACATTTTTTTCCATTTTACTTTTCAATCTTTGCAAAGAACCAGAACTGGTCTCACTGATTTTCTCAATTGCCTTTTCCTTTGCAACTTCTTTGATTTTTTATTTTTATAACTTTCTTCTCTCTGGTTGCTTTGGGTTTAATTAACTCTTTCTTCTCCTATTTTATTAATATAAAAGTTTAGATAATTCACTTCTGACCTTTCTTCTTTATAACATAAACATTTAATGTTAAATCTAGCCTACTAAATATTACTTTATTTGCATCCTACACATTTTCATTCATAGTGTTCTCTTTATGTTCAATTCAAAATATTTTTTAATCTCATTAATTGCTTCTTATATCCATATGCTTTTGAAAAGTGCATTAATTTCTAAATGTGAAGGATTTTTAAATATCTTTCTTATTTATTTATAACATAATTCCATCAGGATTGGAAAATATATTTGCATTGTTTTAGTTTTAAATTTTTATGAATTTTTTTATGGCCTGTAATCCCGGCCTGCCTTCAGTAGTAGGAAATCTCCTGTCTAAACTCAGGCTGGTGTCCTGCACATGCCCCAGGGTAGGAGACTTTGTTTTTGTTTCACTTTTACTATTAATGTTTCTTCAGGCAAAGTGGATATTCTCCTGTGTCCTTGGTAAATGTAGAGTGTTCTGTCCTTCCCCAAGACTTTAAATGTGTTTGTTCCATATTGGAGAAGAAACCTGGATGGACATCATGAGTTCCCCTTGTGCTGTCCACATCCTCCTCCAGGCTGGTAGCAGTAAGGAAGCCTTCCCCCAGTGCCCACCCTGCACCACTCTTTCTCATGAGTATCCAATGCAACTAGTTTTTAACTTAATCTCTCCCTCATTTTTGAAAGAAAGTCTAAGCAGGTATGAATTTTTTGGCTGACAGTCTCTCTTCCTACATTAAATATTTCAACCAACTGCCTTCTCACCTCCATGTTCACTGATGACAAATTGGCACTCATTATAATTTAGGAGCATCATTGTCCATGACATTTTGCTTTACTCTTACAGACTTCAGAATTCCTTCCTTTTCCTTTGCATTTGACAGGTTGATCAGTGTGTGCCAGAACATATTTCTCTTCCAGTTTATCCTGTTTTATGTTCTCTGGATTTTCTGGATGTGCATATCCACCTCTTTTGGTAAGTTTGGGTAGTTTTCTATCATTATGTCTTTGAATATCCCTTCTACCCCTTTCTTTCTTTCTTCTCCTTCCAGGACCACCATAACCTGCCTATTGGTACATTTGATTTTGTTCCAGAGGTTTCCTAGTCTATTTTTGCTTCTTGTAATTATTTTTTCTTTATGCTCCTCAGCCTGACTCATTCAACTCTCTTGTCTTCAAGTTCATTGATTCTTTCTTCTGCCAACTCTAATCTGAAATACTTCTGGGAATTTTTTGTTTTTATTTATTGTGGTCTTCAATTCTAATAGTTCTTTTTTATTCCTTTTTCAAATTTCTATCTCTTTATTAATTTTTCTTGTTGTTCATTCACTGTTTTCCTGATATCCTTTACTTTTCTCTCTGTATTTTTCTTTATCTCCCTGAGAATACTGATTGTTTTCTTGAAATCCTTAATTTCCCTTCTTCTCCTTAAACATGTTGAAGTTCATTTTTTTTAAAGGCATTTGTCTGGTGGGTCCACAGTCTGGACTTCTCTGTTGATGTTTTGGAGATTTTTATCATCTTCCTTTGGATAGGCCAATATTTAATTTTATGGTTTTTCTTTTTTGTATTGTAATCTTTTGTTGCACATTGTACATTTTAATATTTTTAAATGTTACTTCTAGGATTTATTTTCTGAGATCTCTTTTTACTTGAGTTGGTATTCAGCTAGTCATATGACAGAGATTTTCTTGAAAGTTAGTATCTAATAAAACCTAGAAAACCTAAGCAGAAGTCACCTCTCGATGTCTTTGCAAATTGGCTTTGTGTTGGCTGGTGGCCCTCTTCAGGTTTCACCCCT
This sequence comes from Myrmecophaga tridactyla, assembly GCA_004026745.1. Lineage (NCBI taxonomy): Eukaryota > Metazoa > Chordata > Mammalia > Pilosa > Myrmecophagidae > Myrmecophaga > Myrmecophaga tridactyla. The sequence goes on along the minus strand of PVIY010008779.1, from coordinate 30,663 downwards.
CTTATTAGGAAGGTCATCCCAAGGTGAATGTAAAGTACAGGGTCCTCCTTGTCTTTTCTGGCCTGCATCTTATCATAGGTTTGTGCTTCTTAGTTCAAGCTGGCCTCACTCCTCATTGTTGAGAGGTGAGGTGAGGCCAGCAAGGGTGCAGCCTTCTTCTATGGCTTTTGAAGATGGATTTTCTTGATTCTGCAATTGCCCAGTTAATCCAGCCCTTTAACCAAAGGTTATTTTCCTTGAGACTCCTCTGCTGCCTTTGCCTGAAATGAGTTAGACCGGTGGTGTTTCTCAAGCAGGCCTCCAGCATGCTGAAGTAGCTGATAAAAGTCGTGATTAGCAATCGGACCACACACTCTCCAGTGGAGGTTGGAGAACTAGATCTTCATGTCCCCCCTTCACCCACCTGGGCTACAGTTCCCATTGCTGCCCACGATGAGTAAGGGATGGAAGCACCGCAGGGAGGGTGAACTTCAGCCTCGTTACCACTGACTCCTTCTACCTCTCCTCCGTGTATGCTTCATGATGTTCCAAGAGACTCCAGGGTTTCAAAATACTTGACTTACTCAGTTCCTGCCAGTCCAATGGTTAATTCAGTGGAGGGACTGCCTAGAGCGACCTACTCTGTTACTCTGTTACCTTCCCACAATCTTGCTAGACTTTTTTTTTTAAAGGTTTTGCTTTTTTCACCTGTCCTCTGGTTCCTTAATAGTATTGTGGTTACTGATTCAATAATACTTTGAATAGGTGTATCACTCTCTCCTCTGTCTTACAAGGCAATAAATGTGGGGCAGAAGTGTCAACCAATCCTTAGAATCTATGAAAGTGGGTTTCAGGCCACATGGAGTAGTACAACTGATAATAAATAGCCGGATAGTATTCTCTTTAGTTGAAGGTAAGCATGCCATTAAACATATAGCTACTCAGAATGATTAAATACAGAGAAATAAAGTCTAAGGGTATTACAATGATTAAACAAAGTGTGGTCATTGTTTTAAATGGTGCCTCTGATAAAGCAAACCTTTATTCAGCCCCATAGCTGCCTCTTCCAGGATTGAAGAGAGCCCACACTCCCTTCATACTCTTGATGAGATCCCACTGCTACCCTCACGTTCCTCATCTCCCTAGAACCACTGCCTGATAAAGTATTCCTAACCAGGAGGACACAGTTACATCTCAGTGTGCCTAACCAGGAGGATGCAGTTACATCTCAGTGTGCCTAACCAGGAGGACGCAGTTACATCTCAGTGTGCCTAACCAGGAGGACGCAGTTGCATCTCAGTGTTCCTAGCCAGGAGGACGCAGTTCCATCTCAGTGTTCCTAGCCGGAGGACGCAGTTCCATCTCAGTGTTCCTAGCCAGGAGGACGCAGTTCCATCTCAGTGTTCCTAACCAGGAGGAAACAGTTACATCTCAGTGCTGTCCTCAGTCTAATCCCATCTCAACTTAACAACTTCAGTTATTGGGATCACCATAAAGCCTATTCTTCAACATCTGCACCCTTACCACATTTTACCCTTTAAATCCCCTAGTTTGATCCAAACTTTCATCCCTTTGTGATCACACAAATTCTTTCACTGGAATTAACAGTCTATCTCCAGCAAAAGGCCCACTTCTTTAAAACATTTCTGCTTATGAAATGAACAGGTCTTCTAAACTGGATGCCTTATCCTGCCTAACAAGTTAAGCGTGCTTTTTTTCCCTCATGTTTTCCTACCTACTACCAGGGTTGTAGGGGGGAAAGGTCTCCTCCTAGATTCCACGGCCACCACAGTTATCCAGCACCTTTAAACACAACCAAATTAAGCTCCAACTCCTTCTGGCGGTCATCTGTTTGTATGAAGTCATCACTTTTCATTCAATTGAGAGTTTTAGCTTCCATTTCCATTTCTCTCTGCACGATTATTAATATCATGATCTCTATTGATTTCAGTATTCACAGAGACCTCATATTAGTCGTGTTAACATTTGTTATAAGCAAGGTGACTAAAAATTATCACAAAGCGTGTATATATATGTGTATAGCACAGATCCATGTGGTAGTGGGATAGTCTTGAGTGCTGACAAGGCCAGAACTCATTCTAACGGTATAAAAGGCAGGAGCTCTGGACCTGTATGAACTCCTATCAGGCTGCATGTCCACGAAATTTCAGGCCACCATATTAAGGAATTAGAGAATATTCAGGAAGCTCTGTACACTCACATTCTTATATTCCCTGCCTTTATATTTGTTTGTAGAATATATATTTAAAGGAATAAAAACAACTTTGAGTAATTATTCTTGCCAGTCTTCAGAACCTGACCTATGTCAGTCTCTCAGCTGTTTGATTTCATCATATGTCCAGTGATCTACTCTGCCACGCCAACTGCACCCTGGAGTCATATCCTATACCGTGATAACACCAATACCTCCTGTACCTCAAAAATCCAAATGTCATCCTAAACATAATAATGGGCACATATAAAAAGCCACCAGCCAACATTGTACTTCATGGTGAAAGATTAAAAGCTTCCCTCTGAAATTAGGAACAAAGATGCCCACTGTAATCACTGTTATTCAACATCATACTGGAAGTTCTTGCCAGAGCAGTTAGGCAAGAAAAAGAAATAAAAGGCATCCAAATTAGAAAGAAGTAAAACTTTCCCTATTGTAGATAATATGATCCTACATACAAAAAATCCTGAAAATCCCACCATAAAGCTCCAAGAGCTAATAAATAATTCAAGAAAGTGGCAGGAAATAAGATCAATACACCCAAATCAGAGATGTTTCTATACAGAAACAATGAACAATTGGAAGAAGAATTCAAGAAAAAAATACATTCACAATAACAACTAAGAGAATAAAATATCTAGGAAATAAATCTAACCCAGAATGTAAAGGACTTGAATACATAAAATTACAAAACGTTGCTGAAAATTCAAAGAAGACAAATAAATGGAAGGACATTCCTTGTTCATGAACTGGAAGATTAAATATCTTTATGACATAAGTACTATCTAATGCAATTTATATATTCAATATAATCCCAATGAAAATTCAAACAACCTTCTTTGCAGAAATGGAAAGGCCAATCATCAAATATAGAAGGAAAGATAATGGGCTCTACATAGCTAAAGCCATCTTGAAAGAGAAGAATGAAGTTGGAGAACACACTTCTCTATCCTAAAACTTATTACAAAGTCAAAAGAGCATTAAAAATAGAAGAGTATGGTACTGGTAGAAAGACAGAGAGGCAGACTATTAGAATAGAACTGAGAGCTCAGAAATCAACCCTCAGGTTTATGGCAAACTGATTTTTGACAAGGTGGCAAAGACCATTGGATTGAGAAAGAATAGCCTTATCAACAAATGGTTCTGAGAAAACTTTATGTACTATTGCCAAAAAAGAAAAGAGAGAGAGAGAGAGAGAGAGAGAGAGAGAGAGAGAGAGAGAGAGAGAGAGAGAGAGAGAGAGAGAAGAGAGAGAGAGAGGGAGGGAGAAAAGGGGTCCCCTACCTAACACCATATACAAAAATCAACTCAAAATGGATCAAAGACCTTAATATGAGGGCTAAAAATTATCAAATGCCTAGAAGAAAACATAGGGAGCATCTTCAGGACCTTTTGTTAGATAGTGGTTTCTTAAACTTTACACCCAAAGCACAAGCAACAAAAGCAAAAAATAAATAGGACCTCATCAAAATTAAAAGCTTTTGTTCGTCAAAGAACTTTATCATGAAAATAAAACAACCAGCTAGGCAATGCAGACTATATTCACAAACCACATATCTAATAAAGGATTAATATCCAGAATGTATAAAGAAATCCTTCATCTTAACAAAAAGACAAACAACCTATTGAAAAATGGGCAAAAGTCTTGAATAGTCATTGTTCCAAAGAAGATATACAAGTGGATAGAAAGCACATGAAAAGATGCTCATGCCATGAGGGAAATTCAAATCAAAACCAAAATGAGATACAATTTCATACCCATAATAATGACTGCTATTTTAAAAAAAAGGAAAATGATAAGTGTTGTAGAGTATGTGGCGAAATAGAAATACTCTTTCTTGCTGTGGCAATGTAAAACAGTGGAAGACAAGTTTAGTGGTTCTTCAGAAAGCTAAGTATAAAACCACTATATGATCTAGAATTACCATGACTAGATATATATCCGAAAGAATTTAAAGCAGTGACTCAAATAGATATTTGCACACCGATGTTCATAGTGGCATTATTCACAATTGCCAAAAGCTGGAAGTAAACCAAGTGTCCGTGAGCTGATTAATGAATAAATAGAGCGTAGTATATACATATAATTGAATATCATTCACCTATAAAAAGATAGAAGTCCTAAAACAAGAGACATTATGGATGAAACTTGAAGACATAATGTTTAGTGAAATAAGCAAACAGAATAGCAAATATTGTATAATCTCACTGTTTTTGAAGCAATTAGAACAATAAAACTCATAGAGTTAGAATCTAGGATATAGGTTGCCAGGGATGGGGATAGCAAATGTGAAGTTAAGGCTTAAAATGTACATGATCTGTATTTTGAGTGCTGGAAATGCTTTGATAATGGATGGCAGTGATGTTAACACAACATTGTGGATGTAATTAAAAGCACTGAAATATATATCTGAGTATTATTAAAAGGTGAATTGTTAGATGTGTATTCATTAACAGAATAAAAATTTTTTAAAAATCATGGAACTATACCACACAGTGAACCTTCAGTTAAACCATGGACTTTAATTAGTAGTGTAATTTAAACAGTGTGTTTCAGCAATTGTAACAAATGCTCCACGCTGATGCAAGGTGTTGGTGGTTAGGGTGGTGTGTGGGAATCCTATACTACATGTATGATTGTTCTGTAAGCCCACAACTTCTCTAATTAAAAAAATGCTAATTTAAAATAATTTCTCTCACCATGTCTTCAGGCACAAATTTTCTAGAACTCACATTCCTCGGATTTTTAACCCACCTGGGGACTCTAATCTACTGAATCATATAACTGCAGTGGTCTAGTAAACAATGAAGACATTCAGCATCCTTGGTTTAGTGTTTATTATTAAAATCAGAGTCCTGCATACACTCCCAGTCTCCACACCTTTCTTTCTAGTGAACTGTAGCAGACTGAGCTGTTTAAGTAAAACAAGTATGCTCCTAAAGTTAATGCATTCCTATGCTTGTGAACCCATGGTATGTAGGGCCTTTTAAGGCCAATTGAGCTAGGATGGGCCTTGATCCCATTACTGGAGGCCTTTGGGGGAAAGCCACAGGGAGAAACCACAAGGAGGAATGGGAAGCTGGGAGTCAACAGAAGCAGTAAGAGACAGGAGAATGGGAAGCTGGAAGTCAACAGAACCCGGAAGAGAAAGGAGGGCACATCACCATGTGTTGGGAAAGCCAATGAACCTGCGGATCGCTGGCTAGCCAGAATACTAATGGCCCCAGGAGGAAGAAAGCCTTGTAGCTTCCAAAACTGTGAGCCAATAAATTCCTATTATAAACCAATACATTGTGTGGTACGTGCCATAGCAGCCTGGAAGCGAAAGCAGAATTTATGTGTCAAAAATTCCAACTTTAGTTTGTTCAAATTTTGTCTTCTCTACTTCTGAACTTGAAAAATACACAATGCTTTTCTTATTTTAAATTTATCACCATAATTTCAAGCATATCCTCAATTTTCATAGATTATTCAGTCACCCACTCTCTAAGAAAGTTATTTTAAATTTCTCGTATTGCTAATATTAGCCAACTTATTTTCCCTTCCCCACCCTCTGAGGATCTTCACTTCTATGAAAATTGAAACAATGAAAATATTTCATAGCATTTCACTGAATCTATTGGCTTACTTGCATTTAGATACATGTAACTTTTCTGCTTTCATATTTTTGCCACTCATTCCCTTTCTCTATCCTTTGTTACAGCAAAGAACCTCATGAGACCTATTTATACTTGCTTTCTCAAATTCTCCTATCAACACTTCAATGAAGATTTCATCCTAAACATGCTAAAGGGAGATTAGAGATATAATCCAAAATGTAATTCTCAACTCTTACCTTTGTTGTCCTCTCAATAGTATTTCACAGTATTTATTTCTTTTCTTGCTGTGCATTCAATAATTGCCTTGGTGAGATCATCCATTCAATAGTGCTGAATATCATCTGTATGTTGTGAAATCTCAATTTGTACCTTTTGCTTGGCCTCCTTCCTGGAGTCTAGGCTCAATTATCCAACTCTCTGTTTTATTATTCCATTTGAATACTTAAGAGTCATCTTAATCTCAATAAGTCAAAAACAGAGTTTTAAATTTCCAATCCACACAAATATTTTCTCCTAAATTATCCCTTTCATCAATCAATGGCAATTCAATCCAACACTTAATTAAGCCAAAAGCTCGGAATCATCCTTGGACCTTCAAAAACCATGTACCTTCTATGTGAAGTATGCATTCATTCCATCACAATATCCCAAAAGACCTAAATAATTTGAGAAACAAGGCTTAGTACAAAATCTCATTGTGCCTGCTTGAAAGTATTATGTACCCCAGAAAAGCCATGTTTTAATCCTGATTCATTCTTGCGGGAGCAGCCCTTTCTTTTAATGCTAATTCAGTGCTGTAGGGCAGAAAGTTTTTATTACATTATCTCCATGGAGATGTGGTTCTGCCCATTCCAGATGGGTCTTGATTAGTTTACTGGAGTCCGTTAAAAGAGGAAACATTTTGGAGACTGCAGAGTTGACACAGATGCTGACACTTGGAGAATAGAAACATGGATGTTTGGAGATATTTGGAGCCCAGCAAACATCACCATGAGAGGTTAAGCAAGTCAGAAACTGGAGAGAGCCGAGGGAAGCCAAGGGATGAAAGTCAGCCCCAGAGAAGCAACATGAACAACCCCCACAGGAACAAACGATGAAAGCTATGGAGCCCAGGAGTAAGGGACCAGCAGTTGCCAGTCAAGTGACCACCCAGGTGACAGAGGTGTTCCTGATCCATCGGCCTTCCTTGAATTAAGCTATCTTTTCCTGGATGCTTTAGTTTGGACATTTTTATAGGCTTAGAATTGTAAACTTGTAGCTCATTAAATCCCCTTTTTAAAAACCATTCCACTTCTGGTATACCACACTCCAGAATCTTTCAAACTAAAACACTCATCAATATTGTTATGAGTATGATCTGTCATGCAGCATAATTCCCCTCCATCTGTGAACCTATGGAACACAGAGAACAAGTTACCTGCTTCCTATATACAATGGATATACACATATAGGATTCCCATTCCCTTAGGGAGTAATTGGAAAGAAATCAGTAGTCATGGGCCACAAACATTCAGAATCCCTACATGGCATTCTCCATTAGATTTCAGGTCTGAGAGTCATTTATAGAATGATATCTGTTCTCTGATGGAGTGGCTGCCCCAACCCTGTCATGTGCCTGCAGAATAGCCATGCTTTCTCCAAGCACTGAGGTGAAGGTTCCACCCTCTTCAAGCATTGGAGCAGTGGCCAGACTCCCTGCAATTCATAGAGAATGGACTCTACCCTCATAGGATGCTGGAATGGTGGCCAGATTCTCAACAATCCCTGGGCCACATTTTCCAACCTCTGAGTACTCTGGAATGTAGCTCTCTTCTCAAACAATGGGGTGGGAGTCCCTCTGTCTCCAAGTGCTGGGGCAACACACCCTTTCTATACATGCGTGGTCCCACTCTCTTGACCAAAGAAGATGTCTTTGGTCCAGACTTCAGCTTCTATTGTTAAGATTTTGAAGTGATTTTTCCTTCAATCTGTCCCTTCTAGTCCAGGATGGCAGTAGTTCTGTTCATACAGATCTTGTGAAAAACTTATTGGTTTCTATGTAGTACACAGGGGTCTAAATCACCAGACAATAGGACTTTCCACAGATCCTTCCTGAAGAACTGAATTTCCAATCCTGCTTGCACTGAAATGGCTGACTGAGTCTATGTTCAGTTAAATTCTCACATGGATCATCATTCTCTGGGGACTCACTTTCCAAAAACAGAATTTTCCAAACTATCACTTTCTGTTTTTTTTTCCTATGTGTATCCAGGAGTTCAGTTCTCAGCTTATCACATTTCTCTAGAATTTTACTGTAAGCTGCAAGGATATATCATGCTACTTTCCACACTTGACTTGGAAATATCCTCAGCTAAGTATACAAGCTCATAGCTTTCAAATTCTACCTTCCATTGACATCAGAACTCAATTTTGCCAAATACCCTGCCATTTTAAAATAAAGAAAGGATTTCCTTTCCTCCAGTTTCCAATAACTCATTCATCATTTTCTTCTAAGGCCTTATCAGAAGTACTTTCAGCATCCGCATTTCTACAAACAACTTTTTTAAAGAAATCTAGGAATTTTCTATCAATCACCATACAATTCTTCCAGACTTTAGCAAATATCCAATTCCCAAGCTGTTTTTATATTTTTGGTATTTGCAATGGCAGTACCCTACACTCAGTACCAAAATCAGTTTTAGTTTCCTAGGCTACTTAAAGCATATACTATGAAATGGTTCAGCTTTGAACAATGGGAATTTATTAGCTTTTAATTCTGAGCTTGAGAAAATGTTTAAATCCAGGCATAATCATGGTGGTGCTTTCTTCCTGAAGACCAGCTGCTTTCAATCCTTGGACCCTCCATCATGTGGCAAGGAGCATGACAGTATCTGTTGGTTTTTCTCTTCTCTTCCAGATTTTGTTGATTTAAGCTTTCTGCTTCCATGGTGTTCTCTCTCTTTACATATATTCATTCCATTTATACAGAACTCTGGTAACAGCGTTAAGATGCAACCTAAATGACATTGGTCACACCTTGTGCTGGTTTGAATTTGTTATGTACCCCCCAAAAAGCCTATTTTCTTGTAATCCATCCCTGAGGGTGCAGACATATTGTGGATGGGATCTTTTGCTTAAGTTGTTTCCATGGAAATGAGAGCACACCATTCAAAGTGAGTTTTAATCCCCTTGCTGGAGTAATTTATGGAAGGATCAAAGGCAGGGACATTTTGGAGAAAGCTCAGAGAAACAAAATGCCTAGAAGAAGCCAGAAGGACCCATAGGAGCTAAGAAAGCCATTTTGAAACCAGAATCCAGGACAAAAGGATCAGAAAATTTTGGCATGTGGTTTCCCATGTGACAGATGAACCCTGGATGCCAGCAGCTTTTCCCCAGAGAAGGCATCCATCTTGATGCCTTAATTTGGACATTTTCATGGCCTTAGAACTGTAAATTTGTAAACTAATACATCCCCAATATAAAAGCCAGTCCATTTCTGATATACTGCATTCCAGAAGGTTTAGCAAACTGAAACAGATTTTGGTATCAGAGAAGTGGAGTGCTGCAATTTGAAAATAACAAATATTCTGGGTGGCTTTATAAGTGGATAAGGGGATGCTTCTGGAAGAATTGTGAGATGTTTGTTAGGAAAGGCCTAGATTGCCTTGAAGAGACTGTTGGTAGAAATACGGACTCTGAAGATGCTTCTGATGAGAGCTTAGACAGAAATAATGAATGTGCTAAAGCAAACTGGAAGGAAGGTGATCCTTATTTTATGATGGTAGAGAATTTTGTAAAATTGAATCTTAGTGTAGGATGGAAGGCAGAATTTGAAAGGGATGATCTGGGATATCTAGCTGATGAAATCTGCAAACTAAATGTGGAAAATGCAGCCTTGTTTCTCCTTGTAGCTTACAGGAAAATGCAAAAGGATAAGGATAAGCTGAGTAATGAACTTTTGAATAAAATGAAACCAGAAACTGATGGTCTGGAAAATTCTGGGCTTCCAGAAAGTGAGAATCCAATTGCTACCAACCCATATGAAGATTTAACCAAAAAAATTTAATAAACAGTCAGCCATGTCAGTGAGAGTCAGGATGGGAAATGCAACTATCCAGAGAGGATTGGTGGTAAGTCCTATTTTCTCAAGCTGGAGCCTCTGTTTGCTGCATGTTAAACCGACAATTTTTTTTTTTTGTGAGATCTGCATGAATGTAAACACTGCCAGTTTGAACTAAAAGGGACAGAGAGAGGACAGATTGAAGGAAAAATTACCTCAAAGGCAGAACCATGGAAGGTCTGAAGATACTTCAGGCCAGGAAAGTGAACCCACCCATGCATGTGGAGACGGTGAATTTTCCCCAGAGTTTTCAGAAGGTAGGTCATCCTGCCTGTTGTTCAGGAAGAGTGTTACTACTCCTACGTCTCAGATGTCTGCGAATAGAGGGGAATTTGGTTTCTGATTGTTCAGGAAGAATGCAGCTGCCCCAGACCTGAGAGAGGATGGAGCACATTCCCCAGGGTTTGAGGAGAGCCTGGCCACCACTCCATTGTCCAGAGAGGGATGAGCCTGTGCGCTGGAGACAGCAGAGTCTGTCTCCACATTGTAGGTGCTGCCACAATGCTTGAAGAGTGTGGAACAGAGATCAGGGTGGTCTCCCCAAGCTTGAAGAGAGCAGGGCCACTGTGTAAGTTCTTGGAGGGCTCTTTCAATGCCTGAGAATAATACATCTTTCTGGAGATGATTATCAGACTTTGAACTGTAATAGAGTTTGCCCCATAGGTTTTTGGATCTGTTTGGGAACTTTGACCCTTGTATTCCTTCCAATTTCTCCTTGTGGAAATGGGAATGTTTGTCCTATGATTGTCTCTCCTTTGTATATTGAAAGCAAATGAGTTGGTCTAAGTTTCAGAGTTCCACATCCATTGCATGACAACGCATGAGAGAGTGTCTTCTCCTTTCTCTGTGGGGTTCACTGACATCCAGCTTCTGGTTGCTTCACCATGACTTCTCTTTCCATGTCAAATTTCCTTTGCTTAGAAGGACTTCAGCCATGTCAAATAAGTCTAAATTTAATTCAGGAGGGCATGCTGTATTAGTCAGGGTGCTCCAGGGAGAAACACAAGCATTATATACTGTATATATACATATACTATGTATGGTGGAAATATAAGCACTAAAGTTTAAATATAAACACTATAGTGTAAATATATAGTATAAATTTATTTGCAATATATAGCATAAATACATAGGATATGTGCATATATGTATATAGTATAAATATTATGAGATTTATTATAGGTAGGAATTGATGCATCGCAACTGTAGGGACTGCCAAGTTCAAATTCTGTCGGGCATGCTGAAAGCTTGGAACTCCAATTAAGGTTTTCAATAAATTCTTCAAGAGAAGCTGGCTGGCTGAAGTAGAGATGAACCTGTACTGAAAGGACTGCTGAAATAATTCATTCTCCCTTTAAAGCCTTCAACTGATTAGATGAATTTTTTCTCATTGCAGTAGGCAATCTCCTTTGTTGTTGACTGCAAATATAATTAGCCATAGATGCAATCAACTGACTAAGTCCAAAATATTAGTCATAGATGCAATCAGCTGACCAATTATTCAAATCCAAGATATATCATCACAGCAGCAATCAGGCCAGTGCTAGCTTGACCAAACAACTGAATCCTATAACCTAGCCAGGTTGACATTGAACTTTACCAACCCATGGACCTTAACTAATAGCATTTTCAGAGGTCCTATTTACAAATGGGATGGGATCAGAATATTCCTTTTGTGGGGTACATGACTCAATCCCCAGCAGTGCACCATTTTTCCCACATGCAAAACACATTCATTACATTGCAACATCCAGAAGCCTTAAGCCATTTCAGAATAATGCCTTAAACAAGCCATTTTAGACAAAATCTCATCAAAATTGGATATGGGTATGGTTTGTTCTCGGACAAAATTTAAGTCTGTGTCTTGAGAAACCTAGAAAACAATTTATCTGCTTCCAATGTACAATGATGGGATAGGTATAGATAAAGATTCCCATTCCATAAGGGGGAAATTGTAAGGAAAACAAGGCTCATGGTTCCCAAACAAGTCTGAAAGCAACAGGGTAAGCTCCATTAGATCTCAACGTCTGAGAGCCACCTGTGGATTGATATTTATCCTCCAGGCCTGGTGCAGTTGCAATATAATCCTTTTCAAAGTCTGACACAGTGACCATGCTCTCTCCGAATACTTGCTATAGCTTCCATCCTCTTTGAGCATCAGAATTGTGGCTAGGCTCTCCACCAACACCGAGGCCCAGGTCTCACACTCTGTGAACACTGGGCAACAGCCAGTCTCTCCATGTACACCAGGACACGGGGCCCACCATCCCTGAGCACTGGGGTGGCGGAACTCCCCCTTCAAGCACAGGAGCAAATGTCTCCCCTGTAAGTGCAGTGGTGGATCTGCCCTTTCTATATGTGGAGTGAACCTGCCGTCTTGTCCAGAGGATACTTATTTTAGTCCATGCATATGCGTCCATTTTCTGCACTTGAAGTCATTCTTCCTTCATCTGTTCCTTCTCTGTCACTTTCAGTCCATGTTGGCAGTCCTTTTACTCACACAAATTTTTCAAAAACACTGTTGATTCTGCATGCAATTCTAGGAAGTCCAAATCACCAGACAATAGAATTATCCACATGTCCTACCCAGGTCACCATATTTCCAATCCATCCCAATACAATGCGGTGTCTGGGTGGATATGTACAGGCACAACCTCTTTAGCAAAGATTTGTTCCATTAAATGCACATGTAGAGCCTTGTTCTCTGGAAGCTCATTTCCCTGAAGCTCAGCGAGGCCCCTAGTAAAGCCACTAAGTGAGTTAGTCTCAGAGCACACTATCCAGATAGCCGAGAATTTTCCAAGTTATTCATTTCTGATTTTCTTGAAGTTAACAGTTCAATCTATTTCCTCTTTCACTTATCTCTTTCCTTTCCCATTTCACTATAAACTACAAGATGATACCAAGTTACACATTTCACCACATAGCTTGGAAACCTCAGCTAAATATCCATGTTTATTACATTTAAGTTCTGCCTTCAATCCATTATCAGAACTCAGTTGGACTAAATTCTCAGCCACTTTAAAACAAGGATCACCTTTCTTCTAATTTCTAATGAAACATTCATCATTTCCTTCTAAGGCCTTACCAGGAGTAACTTTAACATCCATATTTTTACCAACATTCTCTTCATGACACATTATGTATTCTCTAAGATGATACAATCAAATAAAAGATAAATTTTAATTATTTAGAAAAGAAAGACAATTTATTTATCCTAAGGAGACAATTTCCAAATTGAGGCATGCCCATTGCCAAGACAAAATTATTCCCCTTTGAAAAATACAATGAGGTTACAGAATAAAATTATGATTGGTTCAGTAAAACCAAAATGAAAAACAAGCCTTATAAAGGGATAGAATTCTAACTAAACTTATTTACCACCAATAAAAGCTCTGGTTTTGGGAAAATCAATATTCAGGTTTAAAAAAAAGATGTCAGAACATCCTAGCAGTTGCACAAAGCAGGAGAGTTTCAGATGATTTTTCTCACCGATGACTTATCTTAGGTAAGTGTGGACAATTTCAATATGTGCACATCATACATGCTGGTCTTTGCTTTAGACATTTATGGCCGAGTTTCCTCCAGGACTTTTCCAGTTACCTAGGAATATAAACTTTCTCTACAGAGCTCACTTATTTTTGAGTCCTCACAATTCTTCCAGCCTCTACAAATTACCCAGTTCCAAAGCTATTTCCATAATTTTAGGTATTTGCGATAGCAGTTCCTCACTTTCTGGAACCAAAATCTGTTTTAGTTTGCAAGCTGTGAAAACAGATACCAATATAATGGGTGTGTGTAAAAACAGGCATTTATCAGTTTGCTGTGTTAGAAGCTAGAAGGTTTGCTTTCTCCAGGGTCTGTATCTTTTGTTGGGTGGCAATTTTTGGGATTCCTTAGTTTTTCCATCACATGGCAAAACGCAGAGTGGTGTCTTTTCCCTTCTCTTCTGGGTACCATTGACTTCCAGTTTCTAGCTGCTCCCAGTGGCTTCCCCTCCTGTGTCCCATTTCTTTTGCTTAAAAATTTTCTACCATATTGTATTAAGGCCCAGCTTCATTCAGACTGAGCACACCTTAACTAATTACATTTTCACAGTTCCAATTTACAAATAGGTTCATAACCAACAATACTGTATGTGTGTATACTGTGTGTGTATGTGTGTGTGTGTGTGCAAATACAAATACATACCTCTATTTCCAACCCAACGCTTCAAGGTTATTTCTAATTTCCATATTTCCATGTGTATTGCTCTCTTCTTTCACAGTGAGAAACTCATCTACCATTATCCTTAACGTGTTTACTTACTTTCAAAATCATATATCAAGTCCAACAGTACATAAACAAGATTATGAAAAAGCCAGATGATGATGTCAGTTGTTTCAAGATATTTTCCATGTTATACCCAAAATCATTTTACTTATTTGTTCAGTGTATCCCAATATTTGGGGGTTGAAATATGGGCCCCACAAAATACATTAACTATTTCAAATGAATTCTTAAAAACTACTGTACATTTTAAGTAACATACATACTTTAATTTCATGAGAACAAAGAAGAGTAAAGTACTCTGTGATCAATTATATCTGTTCCTGTCAATACTGAATATAAAAAAATTACAGATATCTCATTCACAATTTAGAAGTATAATTCTTCAATTCCCAATAACAAACTATTTGGACAATGACACATCAGTCTCTTAAATCTCACAATTATAATGACTAAAAACTACGTGTTTTGCTTGTTAAAGTTGCTGGAAATCTTTAAAAGCTTCTGAAATACCAGAGATGTGTAGGCTTTTAACAATGAGGATTTAGTAAGTTACAAGTCACCGTTGTAAGGCCATGGAAATGTCCGAATTAAGGCATTAAGAAGAGGATACCTTCACTGGAAAAAGGCCGATGGCATCCAGATTCCTCTATCACCAAGGAAGGCAGTTGCTGGTCCTTCATTTCCAGGCTCCATGGCTGTTATATTCCATGTGTCCTTGCTTGCTTCTCTGGGGTCACCTCTCTGAGCTATCTGTGTACTGTGGGGTTCTCTTAGCATCTCCAGGGCATTTTCTACCCCCTGCATCTTTCACTTGATTTCATCTCTCTGCTCTCAATATGTCTTTCTCTCTTTATTTTCTGTCTTTTATTCTCTTCATTGGAGACTCCATAAAATGACTAAAACCCACCTTGTATTGGGTGGGCCTCATCTCCGTAGATACAATATAACCAAAAGGTTCCACCCACAGTAGATCTGCCCCAGAGGAGTGGATTTAACGAGCATGGTCTTTTCTGGATATATAGTAGATTCAACCAGCACATTACCCTTCACTGGGAATAAAACAGTAAGAATGCCAAAGTCATACTGCAGAATGTATATCTATATTCTTTGGTTTTTCAAATTCATTTCTTTTATTTAGATTTTGTTTTTTCCTAGATGGCATGTCCACTGTACTTACTAATAATCAAATAAAAATGAACTTTTGTGTGAATAATGAAGATGCAGATGTATACCTTGAAATACAAGTGTTAGAAATGAACAGTCAAATGTCTAACATATTTGACTAACCCTCTGTGGATATTGACAATTCCCTTTCCATCTGGAATCACAGTAGAATATGCATTTGCTATAACACTTTCAGCAAGAGGCAGAGATGTCCTATGAACATCAGTCATCCAAGTGGAAATTCCCAGAGAGTCTGAGTCATTGCCATTCTGAAAGGAAAGTGCCAGCAATCTGTAGCAGTCTCTCTTTTCCCTTTTATATACAACCTTTATCTATAGGTAGCAAACTTTGGCTATCTTTCTACATAATAAATAGACGCCATCCTGCAAAGCGTTTTATTTTACCTTCTATGAAATTCTCTTTTCTTTGTTTTTGATGCTTAAATTTTACTCTATCATAATGTCATCTGCCATAACTGACTCCCACTGTAAATTATGATCCATGAGAATCTGGCTGAGTGTGTGATATAGGAATATATTGCCAAGTGCTGGCAGTTAAGGACCAGAATAGAAAAACTTCCTATTTGCTTCCAAATTGTCACAAAAACATTTCTTTATTGTATTGGTACACATACGCCAGGCTTCTTTAGTGGCAAAAGCTTAAATAATGCCTTAAACATTTACTGAGTACTCTCTCAATTTCCTCATCTGCACAATGCGGGTAATAATAGCGCATACCTAACAGAGTTGTGAGAATAAATACGTTAATGCATAAATAGTGAGTGCTCAATATAAATTAGCTGTTAATATATGCTGTTACCCAAGAGGTAAAATATGCATTTCTTGTTGAGGAATTCCTATGAAATTTACACAGAGACTTGGTTTAACTATGAATTTGCATTGCAGTATATTTAATTACTGCTCAATTCTAAGATTCATCAGCTAAATAAGCGTTATCTGAGAAATTTCAGTTGCTACCATGTCACGGAAAATAGTAGATAAGTGATATGTAACATGGAATTGAGGAAAATAAAGATTTACCTTTAACAAGGTCCCTCTACAATCCTTGCAGAAGAGAGTAAAGACATAAGTCTTAGCAAAGAGCAAAAGAGAGAGAGGTATAATTACAATAAATGGTTAGCTGTGAGGAGCAGGCTGGGCTCTAGATTAAAATCAAAACTAATGAAAATGATAACTAGTTAAAATGAATAATGTAACTTAGAAAGATGGAAAAGACTTGAGGGGACATTCAGTTCAAGTAATTACCCAACACAGCAATTCATTTAAAATAATTCTAAAGTGCTGTTACCCACCTAGTTCTATTTGAGGACTTATTTTGTCATCACACAGGGTATGTCTTCAGTAAATTTGGCAAACATGCCTATTATAATATAATATACACACAAGTCACTAATCGAGCTAACCAAAAAGGCAAAGCAGAGGACAAAATTTCATGGTATATCATGAGGGTGTGCTCTTCAATCTCTGTTGATTACAGTAAGTAACCAACCCCACCCAAATTGACATGACTAAATTCCATCCACAAATATTCTTTTGTTCACTTCTGTCACTCAGCCATTACTCACTAATATACTAACCTCTCTCTCTGTAGTACTTATGGGTCACAGCTTGTCACACAAGGGGAATTTAAGAGAAAGCATTCCTCAAAATAACTTCAGTACCCTGTATTCAGTGTTCAAAGTATCTTCAGTAGAAGGCATTTATTTGTTCATTCAGGCCTAAGAATGGTTGCAGACATCTTAATTAAAAAGTGTTTAGTAGGTATTTATTATATGTTGTTGTAAGGGTTTTTTTTTTTTTTTTTTTAATTTGCATATGGGCAGGAGGCACCAGGGATCAAACTCCAGACCTCCAGCATGGCAGGTCGGAGATCTGCCTGCTGAGCCACGGCAGCTGCCCTGTTGTAAGGGGTTTTGTTGGCAAACAAAGGTAAGGCCACTGATCTGGAAAAATTTAACATAATATCTCTTTAGATATTTTCCAGAAATCTGATTCTCCAGTGTTCTCAAAAGAGACAATTCTCCACTATCTTCTCAAATTCAAAAAATAGATTGAAAGACAACAATGGAATAAAACAATAATCTATTAATTTTCTATTTTAGTTCATTGAATGTAAAAATCATGTATATGTATTATGTCATTTAATTTTGGTAAATAATTGAACAATGAGGGTATTAATATTCCTATTTCATAGATAATGAAATTGAGATTCAGAAGGATTTAATGACTTGCCTAAGGCCACATAGCAATTAAGTGACAAACCTGGTATTCATAGCCTAGTTTTTATGAATTGGATACTATTTCATTTTACATTGTGCTCTTTCCCAAATTTTAATCACATAACTGGGAAAGTACAACAGGTTATTGAAGATGTCATGAGGAGTGCACAATGAATGAAGGGCATTTATTATTTTTTCTTATTTGTTGATACCTGAAATCCAGCAGTGAATACCAGGAGCTCTGCATAGATCCTCTCAAAGGCCTTTCATAGTTTCTAGATGCCTCTCTTCAGCTTAGTATATTCACTTCTCTAAGCCTATATCTGCAACTCTCCATCAGGGGACGAACCACAGGTTTGTCTAGCCTTTTTTGTCCATGTTTACAGAAAGCCAGGAGTGCATGGGATTTTACACCTATTCCGGCAAGCTTTTTTTTTTTTGCAAGGGCAGGCACCGGGAATCGAACCCGGGCCTCCGGCATGGTAGGCGAGAACTCTGCCTGCTGAGTCACATGGCCCGCCCATTGGGCAAGCTTTTGCCAATGGGTGAGGAGTAAGAGAGTGGAAATAGCTCCCTTGCTTCGGAGCACAGAAGCACCTACTTAACCATGAGGATAACCAAGAGTGTTTTGCAGAAAAAGGAGACAATGAGTATCAGTTATAATCTCAGGACAAACTGCTCAAACCTGGGAAGTGGCTAATCCACATATTCCTCTGTTTGCATGTGTTCTCCACAATTTTTCACCCATAACAATCGTTTGAAGAGGACAGGGCAGTTTAGAGTGGACTTAATGTAAATGCCTTTAAAAATAACACAAAGTCTACTATTTGAGCTATGTTTACAGAAATATAAATAGCGAGCTGTTTCATTAACAACATTAAAATAATAGAATCTGGCAGTGGGATATGGAAAGAATTATAGAATGCCAATCCCTTCACCTGTCAAGGTAAGAGATCATATGTCTTAGAATAGCAATGCATAGGTAGCAAATCAATAGATTAGTTAATCTACAATTAAGTAAATACTGAATACTGTGACCTTAAAATGACTTTTCTGGGCGTCACTTTGTTTAACTGTACTGCCGTAGTCGCAGCTCGCAGCACTCATCATGTGCATGCAAGTTATTTATTGAATGAATTGAAGAAACCTTTACTAGGGATCAAAGATTCCTTCATTTTTTTCTCAAATAATTTTTGAAAAAATTTAAATCAAGGTAATCTAGCATTTTAAGATGTTTTAGGTGTATATTATAATCCTAATTTTAGTCAGGCATTTCTTTTACATATACTGACATTTAACTAATGTCATTTTTTCATTTGGGAAGATGGATTTGGAATGATATTTTATATTATCCTGTATTTTGCGTAACTGATGGAATACTTAATAAAGTACATATATCTTTGTAATAAAAATTAATCAAAATTAAAAGTACAAATGTCAGATTATCTATTGAAAATGATTGATAATAGTCTCTCACTCATGGTGATTTACTGAAAAATTTTATTTTATCTTCATTACTTAAATGATGAACATTTCCAAGTTAGCCTTACATTTAATGATTTACTATATCTGGTTCCAAATTATGATTATTTATTTAAAAATTATATTCAACCTGCTTCAGAAACTATTTGAGGCACTTTCATATTAACTGTAATATTAAATTTTTAATAAAGGGAAATACAGGATAGAAACCACCAAAATAAATTATGAGTAACTATTATATGGTGTTTTGAATGAATGAATTAAAAATTAACATGCATTTCTGTGTCTCTTCAGTATATTCAAATTTCATATTTTGATATAAAAATATATAAAACATCCAACGATAAGTATTTTCTTGGGAAGTAAAGTGAAAGAGAAATTTATAACATGTTTTCCATTATAAAGAATAATTCAGACCTAGAAAATATATTGGACAATGAACTAATCAATTTCTTTGTTTAAAACATAGAAATACTGTCTTCTAAATTCTTAGGCCATAAAACTGAGACAAATAGCTGGTTTCCCCCTTAAATATTGTATATAGGTATTATATATTACTCTGTTGAGAAATAATGTGCATACTATTATGCTATTTAAATAATTTCATAAAGTGGCAACACAGTAAAAATTTTTATTATGCTTTTTGTGACCCTAATCTTTCCAAAAACTCTTTAAGCCAAATGTCTTGACGGGCAGGGAAACATCTTTTGGAAAGAAAATAATCCTATGGACAAGAGATCTTGTAATGATTTTTCAAAACATAATTCCAAACTTTAAAGTACTATATATACTAAAATAGCAAAGACTAAGATTAATCCTCAGAAATGTAGCAGCACCTGAAACTTCCCTTGTTCATTTTGATATATGGGTTTCTAGTGATAGAGAGCTATCAGGAGTTAATTAGGTTTAATTATAACTTGGAGCTTAAACAATACTTGTAAAAACTCTTTATTAGTTTAGTTGGTCTATTTCTGTAACTCCCATAATGTGAGCCAATAAATTATACTTCCACGTCTTACCTGTCTCTAGCCACCACTGAAGACCCAAAGCAATGCAGTCAGAAAGGTCTGTCCTTTGTAAGTTGTGACCATTTGATTCTATGTACTCTCTTCAGTGATCTAATCCAATTAAATATTGGCTTCAAATTCTACTTACACCATAATGGTCCCCAAATATCCAAAATCTATTTGAAATTTCCATTTAGAGATTCTACAGACATTGTTAACTAATATAAATTTATGCTTAAAACCAACTAACCTGTAGCCAATTTGTATAACTCTCAGTTGGTCTAAACGCTTAGTCAAAATTTGTATTAATTAAATTGTCTTGATTCCATACATGCCACCTTTTTTGCATTTTAAACTTTCTGTATTTTACTATATTTTCATGTCTTCAAATATTTAAATATTTTCCCAGATAACAAACTGTGATAGTTAAGTTCAGGTGTCAACTTGACCAGGTGATGGTGCTCAGCTGTTCTGTTGCTGTGGACATAAATCATGAGTTTGTGAAATTTATCTATAGCTGATTGCATCTTCAGTTGGACAAGGGGACTGCCTTCAGCAATGAGTGACACTTAAAAGGAGAGGTCAGAAGAGAGAGAAACAGCTCAGTATAGCTGTATAGAACTCAGCAAAGCACAGCACAGTAGAGCTTACAGCTCAGAGCTGGCTCAGACCCAGATGTTTGGAGACGCAGAAAGGACAAACCCCAGGGGAAGTCATTTAAACCCAGAAGCTGGGAAAGAGGGCCAGCTTGCCATGTGACAGAAACCCAGATGAAAGCAAGCTGCCTTTCCTCTGAAGAACTGTAACTAAATAAATCCCTTCTATAAAAGCCAGTCCAGGGCAGGCCACAGTGGCTCAGCAGACAGAGTTCTCACCCACCATGCCGGAGACACGAGTTCGATTCCTAGTACCTGCCCATGCAAAAAAAAAAAGCCAGTCCAGCCCTGGTGTGTTGCAGTCCTGTGTCCTTACCAAACTAAAACAGTAACCTAAGCACACTCCTCTTCAACTTCAAGAAAACTGCAAATCTCAAGTTACCATGCTCTAATAAGAACTTAAGGATATTGAAAAAGAATCAAGCTTATACAAAACAAGAAAGAATAATCATTCATTTATAATTAGGAGAATAAATATATATTATTCCTCTATTCTTTGCTTATGAATTCACTCAGTACTATGCCTTAGATTCTGGGCAAAGCTGGGGAGCCAGAGCAAACCCCAAGAAATAAATAGGAGCAAAGTTTTAGAAGTTGCTTAAAATATAGAAAAAAATATTTTATTTGCCTGGAATGATTGTGTGTTTAAAAAATACAAATAGTTCGGTCTATATTACTTTGAAAGGGTGATAAATAAAGCTAAAGAGATAATTAGGAACCAATTCATGAATGACCTTAGATAAAATAGTCTAAAATTTATGAATGGCTCAAAAATTGGCTTTGATAGATAACTATGTTAACATTTGCAGAGGAAATAAAAACATCCTACATGTGAAACCTTCTACCATTCAAACATGATAGTAGAACTTGGGGTGAACATATCAATAAACAAACTTATTAACCAGAATTAAGCAAATTTGTTTTAGTTGGATCAACTTTCTTTCAATTCAATATGTCTAAAACCTACATAAATAGTTCTATTTAAGTTCAAGTTACAAAAAACAACAACACAAAAAATGTTTCAAAATGGTGAACTTGCTTCTATATTTAAATGAAGAGAATTGGGTAACATCACCAAAAAATTGAGTAGGTAATAAAAATAGTAATGCTTTATAAGAAACTCATCTGAATGAGGCATTTCTTGTGAAATGAATTGTACTGCATGGGTTTTTATGAAATAATTTTGGAGAAGCAATGGTACCAAACCTAAATATTTTCCCAGCAGAACAGTGTCTTTCTTATCTAAATGACACCGATCTAGAATCTCAACAAGATATGTGTGAAATATTTTGAAGTACACATAGTTCTAGAGAAGAATTATATATTTTATCTGATCCTAACATCACATAACTATTCTAAAATAGATTGGCCCTATTTAGTGGCATTAATGTAATTTAGTTTTACTGCATTTGAAGCTAATTGCAATTATATCTCTTTTTTTCATTTACCAAAACATAAAGTTCTAATTATAACAAGCCAAAACAGACCACTCACATTGTAGAATTGATATCTCATTTAGAGCACAATGAAGTGTAATCTGACATGCACACAAAAGTGTGTACAGTGTGTCTGTGTGTGTCAGAGACAGTAATAGGAGAGAGAAAGAGAAATAGAGTAAACAAGAGCAAGACAGTAAGAGAGAGAGTTGGAATCATCAAAGTTATGTAAATGTTCCCAATTATTTAGGTAGATAATGAAAAACCCATGTGCCCAGACCATGCTGTATTTATTTTTTACAGGATGCTTTCCTTGAATTACTTAATTTAGAAGATATATCTATATCTATATCTATATGTATATATAGATATATCTTCTTGGATTTTCTTTCTGTTCATCTGCTTGTTCAAGGAATTGGTTCTTTGCATCAATGCTTTCTGTTCATCACTACAATATAGAATTAAAATATAAATATATATATTCCCCACTTTATAACACTTTTACTAAGAGGAACTGAGAATTCATTAATGAATGAGAACCAGACCCTTCCAAACAAGAATCTTATACAGCTTACTATAATGTCATGAAATGAAGAACCTAAGCAATGGACACTAAGAATCTGAAACATAGCCAGCCTTACCTTAAGTCTTATTCTGCCATATTTCTAGAAGATGTGCTATTCACTGGGTCTTTCTGCCTTCCATAAATACTTTATTAGAAGTTACTTTAAACTAATGATTTTCTCAACCCAGCAAGAAATGAAAACAAATGATTCATGAAAATACCAGAAATCTAATATGGGACAAGAATTGATCATAGTTAACATGATTAAAATTACATGTTTAAGAAGCTTTATATTTCTACCGTATTTCTTCTCTTAGAAGCACTAGGGATGCTGATACAGATATTTCTCTACTATCCTGTTCCTTTTTGGTTGATCTTCTTTTACAGTTATAAAGAAAAAACAATTTTTAGAATACCTACTTGAGGCTGAAACATTAGTTCCTATTAGTTAACAATTGAAAAACAAAGACACTTGGATTTTCTTTCTGTTCATCTGCTTGTTCAAGGAATTGGTTCTTTGCATCAATGCTTTCTGTTCTTCACTACAATATAGAATTAAAATATAAAGTAATACAAGTCTAAATGAATAAATGGTTCACAGAATTTAAAGTCATATTTGAAGTACAGGCTGAATGAAACCAAAATTGCAGAGATCAGTGTAACTAGTTAAGACCATGTAAGGCAACGTGAAGCATTTACTTTGCATTTATGGAAACATACAAAGGGAATGGAGCTTCATAAACAAAGAGAGCTTAACCCATTAAAGAGAAAAGATGGAGAAAGCCTAGGTTCCTATCATCCAATTCAATGTCTCCTGGAGGAGAGAAATCAAGCCACAATAAAACAGGGAAACCCAAGTATAGTTGCTACAATATGACATTTTGAAAACTGGCCAGTGACCTCCTTTGCTTACTGATCCCTTCTTGTGGGCCAACCGGGGGACTCATCTCAAGATTTTGGCACTCAGAACAAAAAATGAATTTGTCTTGAATTTTTACCGAATTTCTCTGGAATCTAAACCATACGGGAAAATGTATAGAAAAGACTATAGCAACTGTTTTAGTTTCCTAGTGTGCTTAAGCAAATACTATGGAATGGGTAGGTTCAAACAATGGGAATTTATTACCTTATAGTTCTGAGACTAAAGAAAGTTCAAGTCAAGGCATCATCAAAGTTATGCTTTCTCTCTGAAGACAGTGGCATTTTGGGACTGACTGCTGGTGATCCTTGGCTCCTCTGTTATGTGGCACGGCACATGGTGGTTTCTTCCTTCTCTTCTGGGTTCTGTATCAGCTTCTTGCTTTCTGTGGCTTTCTCTTTCTCTCTCTGATTTCATTCTGCTTATAAAGTACTCCAGTAATAATCCAGATCCATTATGATTGGGGTGAGTCACACCTTAAATGAAGTAGCTTCATCAAAATGTCCTACTTGCAACTGAGTTACAGCCATAGAAATGGATTAAACTTTAGAGCATGTTTTCTGAGGTACATGCATCTTCAAACCACCATAGCAACTAAAGGAGAAAAATATCAAAGAAAAGCCAGAGTAAAGTACCTTGCTGTATCTATACAATTAAAATGTATCCAACTAAAATAAATATTCAGTTATTATAATGCTTTCAGTTAATTTAAAATTTCAATTTGATATGATATTGTTTTTTATCTAGACCATGAACTCCATGAGATTTTATATTTATTAATTTTTCTAAATGGCTATGTCTTTTACAGTGATGTAAAAGGTATTTGGTATTCAATGCATAACTGTTGAATAAAGAGTAATTGATTCAGAAAGATTCATGATATTAAATAGTTACTATTGTTAACATATTTAGATGAATTCACTTGTACATAAATTCAGCTGATGCTCAAATAAATATCTAGTGGTCAAACTATTATCTACATTTTCCATCTATCTATCTATCTATCTATCTATCTATCTATCTATCTATCTATCTATCTATCTATCTGTCTGTCTATCTATCTGTCTGTCTAATTATCTATCTATCCACTAATTCATTAATTAAGAATAAATTGTTGAAAATCTGAAATTTTCTAAGAATTGCAATAAATGAATAGCAAATATAACAGAAAAATGGATAGACAAGGGCAGGCAACGGTGGCTCACTGGCAGTGTTTTCGCCTGCTATGATGGAGACCCAGGTTCGATTCCCAGTGCCTGCCCGTGCAAAAAAAAAAAAAAAAAAAAAGATGGATAGACAAAATATTTGCTGTCATGGAGCTTAAAATTTATCAGAGAAGACAATGACCGAAGTGATTACAAAAAAAAGGTTAAATAAGATGGGGTTAATGAAGTGCAGTGTGTGTAGAAATAGCAGGAAGAATAAATACCGTTTCTACTGAAATTTAATAGATGAGTTTTGGTTACCATTCACAATGGTGAAAGGAAGTGTTCTTAGAAAAAAGAGGAGTGGCTTGGATGTGAAAAGGCTTAATGAATCTAAGGAATGGAAAAAGTTCAATATGAATAGAATGTAAGATGAGGGTGGCAAAACAAGAGATTGAAGAAACAATAAGGGATGAATAAGAAAAGAAGGTTATAAGACAGGATCAGTGGTTTGGCTTTTATTCCAAGGGCAATGGGAAGCCATTAAAATGTTTTAAGCAAAGAGCAAAAGGCAATACTGGGACTTTAGTAAGATCATTCCGGTTTCATTGTGGAAATTGAAGTGCAGATGAAAAACCAAGTATGAAACTTAATCTTACTTAGCCTCCAACCATCTTGTGGTAAAATTACCACAAATTTTGTCAACCACAGACACCACATTTACAGAATTCAATAGAAAATCCAATACAATCTCTATCATCATAGTCAACAGTAAAAAAATAAATAATTTAAATGAAAAATTTATTCTAAATTTAAGTAAAAAATAAAAGGAAGATAGAAGAGTGAGCAAGAGGCAGAACTGACAGAGGGAGAAAGAGAGAGGAAGATAATTGACCTTACTAATGTCATGAAGAAGTGCTGCAGCCTCACACACATATATTAAAATGTTAAGGGCTAGGGATATGTTAGTGCACATAAATCACATTTATATGTTGGTGGAGACCCAAGGCCCAGGCTCCATATTGATTACTGCACCGAGCTGCCTACAATGAGAGGAACAGAATTCAAATGTCATCAGACTTTCTGGTTGGGGTGGGATGAGAGAATATACAGCTGGTGTCGTAAACAGAGCATTAAAACTCCTCTCCCTTGATCACTGTTGATAACAAACCTCCAAGCCCTTGTGTCATGAGATCCTGCTGAAACGCTGTTCTCACACCCTGTGGATTGTTTCTGTCCTAAACTCTTATAAGTTGTGCTTGGATCTCCTTGTCCTTTCTCTCGAGCACTAACTTCCATTTTCCAGATGGCTGCCACAAGGAAAGATCTTCTCCTGTTTGTAAGTCCCTGTGAAGTCCCTGCCTAACTCTCTGCCCAGCAGGTTCTTTGGTCTTGGGGCTGCCCTGACCCAACCTGGGTTGGAAGAATATTTGACAATTAACATTATTTATAAATATATCCAGTCATGAAGCTATTGCCAAAGCATGGATTCACAACTATATGAGTAAAATGCATGTGTAATCGTCACACTTCAGTTTTCATATTAATAAATTCTTAGTCTTTCAATATTCAGCAAAGCAATTAATATAAGTATTTCATTACAATGTGGAGGATTTTCTCCCAGAAATGAACTGGAAGAAATGCAAGTTGTTTCACAAAGGCTATTGAACAACTGTCAAATCAAATTATTTTTTGGTCAAATCAGTAGGGGTCTGATTCAGACTGATAATATACAGTTAAATGTGCATAAGTGACTCATTAGAGCCCCATGTCTCTCTACTATTTTAGGAGTGTTTAGGAAATTGAGCCATAATAATTCTTTCCATAACATATTGAAACCATATTACCAGGGTTTAGGTTAGTGGGACTTTGTTTAACCCAGTGCTTATAAATTTCTTAGTGGATGAGGTAGACTGATACAAAACTGTGACATTAACATCCCATTATTTACACACTCACTTTGAAAATGCTGGTTTTAAAAGGCCACAGATAAAATACAGGTATGAATGTTGATTTGATAACTTAAAGAATAATAAAAGAAAGCCTAAATGGTATGATGCATTTTAATGATTCACTCAAGTTGAAAAAGTCATAAAGTAAATACATCTGAGTCATTCAGCAAAAAATGAAAGAAAATAAAGGCCAATGAATGAAACATGAATCTAGAATAAAGAGAGGCTTTGTTGGTAAAGTATAAAGAACTCTACAGCTTTCCCTTATAAAATATTATTCAATTTGAAAAACATAGTCGAAATGTACATTTTCTATCATTTTAAATCTTTCACTTCTGTTTGCATTCTATCACTTATCCTCTTCTTCCTCCCCTATTTTCCTTTTATATCCTTTCCTTCTTCTCCTCCTCTTCCTAATTCTTCTGCTAGTATTATCACTATTATAACTACCTTCATTATATAATAATGATACAATCTTTCAATATATTTACTCAATGCATACCCTAAACCTGAGATTGTGCTAAATTTGTGCCACTATA
This sequence comes from Myrmecophaga tridactyla, assembly GCA_004026745.1. Taxonomy (NCBI): domain Eukaryota; kingdom Metazoa; phylum Chordata; class Mammalia; order Pilosa; family Myrmecophagidae; genus Myrmecophaga; species Myrmecophaga tridactyla. Next base: position 3,376 of record PVIY010008779.1, on the reverse strand, counting down.
TTATTTCACTAAATTCTCAGAATAAACCTATAAGGTTAGAATTATTATTTCAATTTATCAATGGAAGAAACAGTCTGAAAAATTCAAATGGCTTTTCCAAGGTCTCATAACTAAAATTTGGAGGGCTGTTGTTGATATCCAGTCTGCTGATGGCAAGATTCCATGAGCTTAACTGCATTTTCACTCTGCCTTCATCAAGCAAGAGTTTCATTAAGATTAAAATAAAACAAATAGAGTGAATGGATTCAATATATGTCCAGGAAAACAGTTACAACATTTTAAAAATAACTGATGATTTTTCAGTTTTCTGTTTGTTTACTTGATCACTTATTTTTACATTTTCTTTTCTTAAGGGTTACCTGGGAAATTTATCACTTCAGAAGCAGGAAAAGCATCCGTACAACAGCCATGATAAAAAATCCTTATATTAAGAACTATGATTTTCTGATAGAGCAGGGGGAAATTAGATGGGGAGAGCATAGACAGAGGCAGTATCTGGCTCTCTTGTAATGGGCCTAGCACTTCCTATTTCCTTGTGTACCAGCTCTGGGGGTAGCAGGAAAGGACAAAACAGCTTCCAGTAGATAAACTAGTGATTGTTCAGTGGACTCCAAGAACATTACAGCTAGTGTGCCAGGTTCATGGTCTTTATCTGTGGGAAGGTGTGACATCGCAAAAAGCTTGGCTGGTCTTTGTCCCCAGCTCCCTGAAGGTAACACCTTCATCTTTGGAATTTCCAGTGGTAGGAGTTGTTTTGTTAATCGTAGTGGATACAGTTCAGATGCTGATGAGAAGACAAAGTTGGACCAGCCCCACCTGTAGTCAGAGTGGGAATGGACACACCAAAAAGACCAGACATGTGATTGGAGGTCAGGGCTCTGAGCCGCAGCCTGTGGGCCTAACCTCCTTGACCTCTGGGTGGGGAGAGGGAGAGGGCTCCAGATTGAGTGAGTTCAACCACCTGGGGGTTGATTCCACCAATCATGCCTAGGCAATGAAACCCAATATAACTTGGGATACTAACAGGGAGCTTCTATGATTGAGAAGATACATCCCTGTGCTGGGAGGGTGATGTGTTCTGACGCCACATGGGGAGGACACAGAAGCTTGTATTTGAGACCTTCCCAGCCTTTGCCTTGAGTGTCTCTTCTTTTTGGCTTCTTATTTGCATCCTTTTACAAGAATAAAACTATGATCATAAATACAGCATTTCAATGAGTTCTATAAGTCATTCTAGCAAATTATTGAAACGAGAGAGGTAGTGGGAAGCCCTGAATTTGTGGCCAGTTTGTCAGGAGTGTGGGTGGCCTGGACTCCTGCATACACAACTAGTACTTGAAGGGTAATCTTATAGAGATTGTCCATAACCTGTGGGGTCTGGCCTAACTCTGGGTAGTTAGAGACAAAACTGAATTGAATTGAGTTATTGCAGTATTTGCAGTTGGTGCCAAAAGTTACTGAAGTTGTAGAATTTTTTGGTAACTAGTTCGAGGGTGTCATATTCAAGGGCTCCGCACATTTGGCAGGTACCTCAAGCAACATGGAAGAAAAACTTGCATGATAGGGTTGCTGTTGTCGGGGGCAGTCCTTCCCTGGGTCCCACAAATAGACTCTGTGCTCAGGACCAATTGTACCAGCTGAGTGAGATAAAACACAATTCCCTAGTAGATAAAGGGACTGCAGTACAGTCCTTCTCCTTTTGTCCCAAAACATGTAAGCATTCACTAGAGGCAGTCTGATTAAAGAGTCATGTTTTATGACAACCAGCTCACCTCCTTATGATATTATAGGTCCCTAGTGGGAAGGTAGCAGGGTTTTTCCACTATGGTACCCATGCACACACACACACACACACACACACACACACACACACACACACACACACATGCACACACACACACGAGAGGGGTTCTTCTGTGTCTTGCATGGATTGAGGCCCGCTGGCTATGAGGGACAGATGCCCACTGTTGAAGGTGACCTTCTGTGGCTCATCCTTAGGTGAGTGGAACATGATTCATCCCGTTCCTGTGTGTCGTGCTTCTGCTGGCAACCCTGGCACCTGTACACTGTGGAATGGGTTGAGTCCCCTAGGATGCAGTTCCTGCTGGTGATCATTGTTACACTCTCCCCAAAGTCCATGCGATGAGCGTCCACCCCGGCAGGAGGTAATGGACGTGTCTTTCACAGTAACTATGACTGATGGATCCCCAGAAGGAAAGCCTCACTGACTCCTGCACACTGCGGTACCATAAGGACAAACAGACCAGAGCCCCTTAGCTCTCCAGAAATGCTCAGCAACATGTGGGGCAGTAAAGACTTTGAAGAGACTTTAATGACTAAAGCACAGGATGTGGCAACTACTACATTTATCAAATCCAAAGGAACCTCCTGGATTCAGAGAAAACTTGGCACACATTTGCATGGGGGGCCCAAGACCAGACCAGATAAGCAACACATTATCATAGAACATCATAACATGCCTGGGTATGAGACCAGACCAGCAAAGGAATACCACCATGAGGATACAGAAGACAGACAGCATCTGGTAGGGGAAAGAGCAGACGGTACCCTTTAAGAGAGCAGAAACAGCTTGGAGAGGAAGCAGGGACCTTGAACATAATTTATTACTTACGTTAAGACCTGAATTAGCCCAAATCAGGCTCTGAGATAGGAAACAGTTGAGCTCTCCTTAAGAAGTAAGTTTCAACTTGATCCTACACCTGCCTCTTCCCCATCGTACTTGTGGTGGTTTGAAGCTGTATGCACCTTAGGAGAAACGTTCTCAAATCTAGTCCATTACCTGGTTCTGAACCCATTTAAGTAGGACATTTTGATGAGGTGACTTCAGTTAAGGTGTGGCCCAGCCCAATTAGGACAGGTCTTCTTTTATTACTCGAGTCATTTATAAGCAGAAAGAAATTTAGACAAGAGAAAGAAAACCACAGGAAGCAAGAAGCTGAAATTCAGTGGAACACGGAAGAGAACACAAGGCCAGGAGAGGCAGGAGAGGCTGCCCACGTGCATCGCCCGGGGACAGAGGAGCCGAGGCCCACCGCGGCCCCCCCCAGAAGCCACGGTCCTCCTGGGAGAAAGCATCTCCTTCATTATGCCTTGATTTGGACGTCCTTTTAGCCTCAAAAGGGTAAGCTAATAAATTTCCATTGTTTAAGCAAACCAATTTCCTGATGTTTGCTAAGCAGCCCAGGAAACAAAAACACTGCTTCAGTCAGGTTGAGCGTTCTAGCAAAATTTGAAATTACTTACATCAAATAAAGGAATGTAATAGTTTTATATATCTGGGTGACATTCATACATTTTGATCAATCTACATTACCAATAAAATTATTGGGTGAGCCATGGTGTCTCTGTGGCAGAG
>PVIY010008778.1:0-75382 GCA_004026745.1 Myrmecophaga tridactyla | reverse complement strand
GATGGACAGAAATAGAGTTAAGTGTAATGTGCCCTATGGAAAATGAGCAGAGAAAAGGGGGAAGATGTCACGAGAGGGAAATTTAGGACACCACAAGACACAAGAAAATTAAAAATCGTAAGAAACATAACATCTCTCCAGCCTTCCCTCAAAAGAAACAGTCATCCTGTAAAGAAATCAGACTTTGCTACACTGAAAGTCATATTCTAGAACAAGATATCTAGTAAGCTAAATGAAACTGATAGCCAAATCCACAGAAATAAAAAGAGTGCAAACTGTTGTCTTTATATATAATTTTATAAAAAAAAATAGAAAAGCAGAATCCCAATTACTCAGCAGACAAACCTCACCCCCACATTCCATACTGAATTAAAAGTTCTTAAACTTACATTTGTGGATAATGAGTAAACACACTGAAGAAGACATTTGAAAACAAACAAGCAAAAAATTTCCCTTAAAAAGTGAAAGGAAGTAAGTGATCACAGTAAACAACTCCTAAATCAATAATCCCAAGAGAGAACGTTAAATTATTGCAAATGTTGCCGATGGGTAAAATAAGCTATGAACATAGAATTAACAGATGATTTTTAGTAAGCTGATTCTATCAGTGAACTTTTTAGAGGACTTATCGAGGGGAAAAGATGACGAAAATTAGTAAGAAAGAAGGGAAACAGTGATTCAGACAGGTCCTTTAGGCTCGCCTTAAGGAACTATGACAACAATTCTGGCCCACTTTGCCTTGGTGTACCAGGGAGTAAAGGAAGTACTAGAACAGTTAAATAAAACATCATTTCAACTCTCAGTGAACGCATAACTTAGTGGGTAGCCAACCCAGTCAGGTAGAATAATAAATCCACTTAATGTATAGACTTTTTACCAGCTGGGGAGAACATGGCTCACTAGAGACACAAAGAAGGACATTATCAACTCAGTTTAATTAAGTATTCTATTGTCTCTGAAGACAAGTGGTAGATAAAGTATAGCCTGTCAAATTTAAAATATATTACTGGGTTGACTGCTCTTTGAGCCCTGTTATTCATTCTTGTATTGAAGTTTCCTTGAAGGTATTTTTACCTTTGGTCTCTTTAACTTGATATTAAGGGATTATTGGAGTATTTTGCTAAGTAAATATTATTACTTTTTATTTACTCAAACCTCTGTATTCTCTTCCCTTTCAACTATTCTGTAACATGATCAATTCACATACTTTTAGATGTAGTTTTAACAATAAGATTACGTAAATGTTTTTCTGAAACATATGCTTCTTAAATGAATTTATGAAAAGTAATTTCCATCTTGAAAGAACTCTGCTTGGTATTACCATTACATTTAAGTAAAGTACGTTTTTCCTCTGACTCGAGGTAAGCGAAGAGGAACATCTTAATAAATATCAATTTGTTATTTATTAAGCCATATGATAGTTACATATTGAATTATTACCCAATTAATTAAGCTCCAAACACAGTATACGTTAAAAAAAAAAAGGCATCTGAGATTTGTGTTCCTTTTTGGAAGAATAATGTCAATAAGAGGGATCTGAAGTATATTCAAAATAAGAATATTTCATTGTTTTACAAAGTACATTTCAGTGCACCTATCTCATATGGAAAACTCACAAAATAATTAAAACTCAGTTATGCTTAACAGAATAAATTAACAAAACTACACTCATTTATTTATATACTCTTGTGATTCCTGTGTTTTTTTACCAATTGCTTTTCACTAATATTAATAATTTTCAGTATTTCTTCTTCTCAATATTACATATATAAGGCATTATTCTTAAATTGTGTATATAGAATTTTCATTAATTTTCTTGATATTTTCCAAAAATTATTTTTAAAGTGGTCAGAGATTTTTTTTCAAAACATGTATAAAAAGCAAAATACATTTATAAAGAACAAAGGACATCATCATCATAAATGATTCTTTCATGCTTGAGAATGGCTAAGTAGAAGAGATGTTTCTTCAACATTATAAAGCAAGACTTGAAAATTCAGTGAAATCAGAATACTTCCTACTGCCTACTCTAACTTTAGTGTTGTGATTTTCACAAGAGCTTTTCCCATCATGATGTTTTAAATGCTTCGGGTGTTTAGAACATACATTGTGGGCATTGATATGGGGAATGTATTCTAACCCATAAGTAACTCATCATAGTCAAGCCCAGATATTGCTTAGCCCAATCTCTTTTATTTGTAAACTCAGAGAACTCACATTGCACAGAGCCCTGAGAAAAATCTCCTCAGCTTGATATAGACTATACATCCCATTTTCAGTTCAACTATGCATATAATCAATTTGCTTTAGCTGCATGTCTAAATAGAATGTAAAATTTATATCTGGAATATCCCTTTGAAGCTTCCCCTGTCACAGTGACAGTCAACATCATTTTTAGGACCTAAAAAGTTCCAGAGATATGGCCCTGGTTTCTAATCTGTCCTCATCTGATTCCTCTCCCTTCTTCCTCTCTGTTCTAGTGCACAGCCGTGTTTTCTATTTCTTAGAAACAGCAGGTACATTATATGTTTACGGTCTTTATTCCTACTCTTGCCTCTTTTTTGAGCATTTTTCCCTTAGAAGTCCATGCAGCTATAACCCTCACTTCTTTCTGAGTTTTAATTGAAAATTACCTCCCATGTAAGAACTTTTCTATAAATCTCAGCTAAAATATCAACAACACCCAACTGGCATTTTTATCCACTTTCCATAATTTATGTTTCCCCCAGCAGTCAGTACTAAATAACCTACCAAATATTTAGTTTACGTAAATTGTTTATTTTCTGTCTTTCCCTCTAGAATGTAAACTCCCTGCAAGCAGGGAATTTAGCTTGTTTTGTTGATTACTAACTAAATGCCCACTTGTGGTACACTGACTGACATATGGTAGTTTCTCAACAACAAAAAACATTCCTGAATAAATTAAAATATCATTTAATTTCCACACTTGAAATCTTTGTTTCCTTGTCATAATATAGCAAAATCTTTCAGAAGATTCAGTAAATATAAGATTCTTAATTTTGTATTCTTTTTTTCTGTCCCTTTAAAAACAGAATATCCTGCCAAGTATAAATTTCCTGTTTTTAATGTGGTAACACTTCTTTGTTTCTTTTGACATACCTTGCAAAACCACTAAATATGACACTATCGGTTTTTATTGATATGGCCACTATTGCTCAATAGTATTTTCTGTTTTTTAGGTAACTTCCTCCAACAGTTTTAAACTCTTCCAAAATATGTTGGCAGCTTAGGGAATTATCTTTCCCAAGCTTTTGTGGACATTGACACAATTATTTTTCTGGATGGTTGAAAATGTAAGCAAGAAAAAAACTGAAAAAATGAAAAGGGTTATTTCTAATTTCCCATTCTGATCTCTTTACTTTCACCCACTCTTAAAATTTCAATAGAAAAAGTAATATCAGAGGAAATAACATCCCACAACTGTATGCAGTCAAAAAGAGCATACACACACAAAAATGTTTTTTTAACATCCTTTAAAGCAGTACCTAGTACTTTATGAACCTCATTAAAGGCTATGGTGCCCCTGATATTACAGAAATTCCCTGTTATTAGGTATGAAATGTATTTAAGTAATTTTGCTCTCAATTTGCTGTAATGTTTGAGATGAATATTTTACTAAAAATGTCTTCCATTTAGAAGAGTTTAGGCTAGTTCTCATAGCAAATCAACTTATTTATATTGCAGCTACAAATCACATGTGAGATGCAGCTATAAATCATATATCATGGATATGTGATTTTCCATGATAAAAATTAGTGTAGATTCAATGGACCGAAACAGAAAAGTTCAGCAAGAACCATTCTGATACAATCATCACAATTCATGTAAATATGTGCTTGTTTCTTTCTTTTTTATAAAGCAACTATACTTATTTTTGTAATAAGACATACCAAAAATGCGTAAAAGTGAAAAATATTGAATTGATGCTCTGTAAAGTATTCAGATTTTTCTTTTAAAAAAATAAACAAGCAAATGACTATGTGTTTCAGGCTTTAAGAACTTTCCAAATCAGGGAAAGAATTGCATTATAAATGAACACTAGTAGCACTGTAATTGGATCTTTAGAAGAAATTATCCTGCAGCATTTCTTTTAAGAAAAATATATTAAGACTATTGTAGACAATATAATTTGCTCTTAAATATATATAGGAACTCAGTCTCATTAAATATGATAGCATTGCAAATCAGATTGTTAAAGGTCCCAAAGTCTGATAACAAGCTGTCTTGGTGGGAAGTCTAGAAAAAAATAATCCTTACACATTGCTGGTACTACCTAAATTACTACAACCTCAATGACTGATAAGATAGATATTACTAAAAAGTTTAAGTCCACGTACAGCAAGCTCTAAATGCATTTATTGTTTAGTATTAGTGACGTCATGCAGAGAGGACCTTGTGCATGACAGTATTTTTTAAGGTTTGCTCCTTAATAACCAGGATGCGTCAGGGAGCTTGAAATCATGGAATTTTTGTACTTGAAACATTAATTAAAAAAAGACTGACACCTAAACCAAAAAGTCTTTCATTAGTTTTAATGAGGGAAATATATAGTCCCAATTACAAGAACATTTATATCCTTGACCCCTTCCAAAGAAGTCTATACCAAAATCAAGGAAGATTTTAGACTCAATTTTGTGTGAGTAAGTTGTTAGACAACTTTTGAAACTTTAAATATAAAAGGACATCTTCTTACTTGGTACTTCTTTTAGTTCAGGTAAAATGTGGTTAAACTTGTCCTAACCACAATGAAGTGGACTGCCTGAGGGACAGTTACACAGGAGAAGTCTTTTAATGAGTGATGAGATAATTTTTCACAGTCTCCCTCCTTACCTTTGGGAACCAATATATATTTTTCTTTTGGTGTTAGCTCATAATTTCATGATATAAGGTAAGATCTTCATTAGGTACATCCATTCCTTCATTCATTCACAAACTATTTAAAGAGCATCTTCTCTGTGCCTGGCACCATTCTGAGCACTGGAGACACTCAAGTGAGCAAAGGGGTCAAATGCAGCTGATGAAGAAATTTTTATAAGGTAATATGTGCTTTGGGAAAAACCAAATGGGGAGCCATAGACAGAGAAGGTAGTAAGTGTTGGCAGTTGCAATTCTACATGCATAGTTAAGAAGGCCTCACTGGGAAGGTGATAGTTGAGGAAAGACCTGAAGAATTTGAGGAAAAAGGCAAGTTTATATCTGGAGGAACAAAGCATCAGAGCAAAACCGAATCAAGGGCATGCCCAACATGCCCTTTATGCATTAATTATTAAAGTTGGGTCTAAGAGGTCATTTTAGCCAGACAAAAGTAGTTCTAGAAAGATGGAAGGTATAGTTCTAGGGAAGCTAGTTATGTTTGAAATAGCCATAAAAAGAAAAAGAAGAGATATCCTTGAAAATGATCATATTTGTGACATTTGCTCATGAAGTGGACTAAAATCAAACACAGTGACAATCCCAGAAAGTTTTTGGGAACTCTGTATGAACAAAGGTACTGCCAGACTGATTAAAAGTGATGTGACTATTTGATTTATTAAAAGACCTCCTGACCCCAATGTTCCTCAGGCTTTAGAAAGCAGTCTTATAAAATTATTCAGCCAACAAGCAGATGTGTTTTTCAATGCCCAGTTCAAAATAAGCCATGCAGGGTATTAGAAAAGGATATATCTCCAAAAGGTAAAATGAAAAATCTTGGACAGCAACGGATGGGAACCACTTCTAGGGAGCAGAAATGATGTTTAATCAAAAAAGCAGTTCTTTTCCCCACTTTAGGGGAAACTTGTGGCAGTTTCTAAGATGGATTTGACTGTCCTACAGATTAGTATTTGCTCTGTCTCTCCTCCTCTTTTCTTTTTAAAATGAATGTTTCATTATGATAATCTTGTCTTTGTTGTGCCATCTTATTTTGGTTGAGATGGGTCAGATTACTTTTCTTTTTTAGTTTATAGGCCTTCAGATTAAGATGAGGCTAATTTACTTCATGAGATCCTTAACAAAGGTGTGTTAGCGAACATGCATGACTTGATTCTTCAATATACTTGTGGGAAAAATAAAATATAATATAATAAAAACATTAAAAAGTTGATTCCCAGAGCCTGCATTTGCAAAAAAAATTAAAATAAAAACTAAATATACATAGTTGTGGGCATGACTTGATCTCTTTTTTTACCAGTTATATACCATGAGAATAATATGCCAAAGGTAGACATTGTACCTTCAACTGTGCCCCATAGTGAGAAATATGGAATAGACCACATGACAAAAGGCAGAAATAGATTTCAAACTCAACCTGGAGACTAATGTCCAGAATCTAAGTCCAGCCTAGTCCACGTGAGTTTCAACTGACCTGCATATGTGTGAAAATGAAAATATGTTATTGCAATGTTAAGTCCTGAGTTTGGGGGTGATTTGTTTTGCAGTGATATTGTGACAATAGCTAACTGATTAAAAGGTGCCTATCCAAAGGTACCTACCTACAGGTCACCAAAAATAAAATCCTTTATGATAAGAGAAAACATCCATAAAAGAAATCAACTGCATGCATCTGAGCAGCACCATACAGGGGTAACATTAAAGCAAGGGCTTTACACATAGACTTGCTGGATTAATGCATTGTTTAAATGCATATTGTGTGCCTGCCACTAGTCTAAGCACTGAAGATAGATTAAAATCAAAATAGACAAGGTAACTTTTCTCTTTATTATGCTGTTCCTGAAGCATCACAAAATAAACATTCAAATTAATCACTGAAAAATAATTGCAAGTCATGACAAATTCCATACAGAATAAACAAGGAAATGTAATAGGAACTGAACCCTAAACCAAGTACCACTAGTCATTAGAAAGTTACATGTCTCTCTATTCAGTTTCTTGTAAAATGTGGATAATGATCTCAAATGACTGAAAACATAATATGAAGTGTCTATATAATAGGGCTTCAAAAATAAAGAGCTTTGAGCATTCTCTCAAATTCTTATGCATATTCAGGCAAAGATGTCTAATAAACATTTGAGGATTGATCTGGAGTTGAGGAAAGAAATCTTACTTAGAAACAGTAATTCTGGAATCAACTGCATGAAAAGTGTTTGCGTATATCATAGGTATAACAAACCTCGCTTTTGGAAAAGTGCATGATGTGAGAGAAAGCTTGGGAAACACTTATGGCTGAGGGATGCACGGAAGAAGCAGAATCTATGCTAGCGTCCTAATAAGAAGTTGCTGCAGATGTCAAACAAAAAAGGAAAATGGGTGGATACGTGGATGTCAACAGCGGAAGAGGATTTCAGTAAGGATGTGGTGGGAAACTTTGTCAAATGAAGCAGAAAAGCCAGGAGAGAGGTTGAGACATGACTATTAATTGCATTTAACAATTAAACGATAATTTAATTGAAAAAGTAATTTTAGTTCATGACATTTATGGAACACAAGTTAATGAGGGTTGAGGTGTATTTCAGATATTAAGATTTAGAAAACATAAGCACTAAAATTTCCCTTTAGGAATGCTTGCCAGTGCAGATATGAATAAGATAAAACAGTAACAATAGAAATAAATAACTTCCTAGTTTGTTAAAAGAGGAATTAGACTATGTTTGTCTGAGGAAGGGCAGAAAGCAGTGCTTTGATTGAGGTTGCATGAGTAAATTAAGCGTAGTTCCCGGGGAAATTGGAGGAAATTAGTAGGCTCTCAGCAAGTCACAAATCTTACTGAAAGTATGCATAAAAGTTAACTTACTGCCTTTAAATGTGGAATCTCTGAAATCTACCTTTCATTTTCTGAAGTACAGCATTTCCTCTTTTCCTGAGAAGAAACTGCATGACCGCGTCCCTTTCCATTTTGGCTTTGCTGAAGTTTTAGAAACAAGTGTGGAATGACTTGCATTATTTTATTCAGATATGGTAAAGAGTAGGGTGCCTTCTTCAGATGCAAATCTGTGCTATTCCGGACCTGCCTTCCTGAATAGCTATACTACTATTTCCTTGCTAATCTTTGCCTAATGTCAATTTATTTTTGTTAGAGATTTTCTATCAATTGTAAGTTTATATTTTAATTGATGAATCGTAATCAAGTATTTCTTCCACTCTCTCAATCTAATTCCCCATTTGAACAGAACTCTGAAATGTTTTTGCACAAAGCGCTTCTCGGTCTTCCAATATATTCTAGAAAAACGTCCATTAGTCTGCTCATTGCTCACTGTTCTCTGATGCCGTTTTTTTTTTTTTTTTTAACTTTATAGCTTTCTGGGAAAAACGAGTTTGCGGTGTTTGTGCCATCTAAAGCATCTTTCTCCTTCCGCTGCTGCCCCTGAGCTGTACTAGGGATGAGTAAGGGATTTAAAAGGCTCTGTTTGGGGGTGGGAAAAGTCACTTTCAGATCAGGTCTTAATTGAGAAAAGTACTCCTAAAATAGGCAGAAGTTATTAATTTTATAATATAGACAATGTGTGTGTGTGTGTGTGTTTGTGTGTGTATCATCTTCCTGAATATAACAGCCCTGCTTTTTATTATTTAGTCAGTTTCAGTCCTTCATCTCAGTATGTTTGTCTCCGGAAGTTTCTAGTAAGATAATCAGGGCATGTGACAAAAAGTTTTGGGCTGTATAAATTTTATGTCGTGTTATTAAATATTTAAGTTGTTCATGCATTATTAATTAATAAATAAGTTGACTCATGTAATAGAGAAATGTGAAAGTATGTCTTTTATACAGAATCAGCTTATCAATTTATTTTCCAGAATGGCTAGACATAAAATAAGTGATATTTGTTGACTCCATTGTATAATACATCTAAAATATTAATTCAAGGAAATATCACATAAAGGCAAAATAATTACTTATTTCTGGTTGCAGCTGAGTACTCAGAAAATAAAAATAAATCTATTAGTTCATAAACCACCTAATTAAATAGTGAACTGGTATTCTTTCTTTTTTAGCATTGAACCTAAACTTTGAAAATAGTGAACTTTCAATCTTTATTCTTCTAATTTAATTAAATAGAAGTTAAGGGTCCCAAGTTTTAAACTGTAAACTAAATAGATATTAGATGAGGATTAAACAAACAAACAAACAAAAAAAACAAGCTAGAATAACTAGGTCAACAGGGCAAAAAAAATGCTACTGAAATTCAACATCTGTTACTTTATTTATAACAAATAAATTTAGAGCAGTCTCATTTGCATGCCACAACTAAGAAAATTAAGTTCATTGACGTCCCCTTATTGTATATCTTCAATATATTACATCATTTAAATTCCTAATCAAGTCATCAGCTAAGGAACAGTTCAAGGACCTGGACTGGGCATAGCATTCTGTGTCCTACAAAGCGAGACATACGACTTCAAATTGTATTAGCCCATTATGTTAAGTGCTAAACAGGAAAAAAAAGGACAAAACAAAACAAAACAGCTTAACAATTTATGAAATGTCAAACGCCTATAATGCAAAAGATGATGATAAAGTCTCAAATACCAGGAATATAGAACTTCAACAAAAGGAATGAGAACAAGGTTGTGGGTTGTTTGACAACTCTAGTCAGCAATACTGGATGAAATGCTAGGTAGTGCCATCAGGTAAAACCTTTCAAGTCTGGAATGTGAGTATTTCAGAAAAAGAATTTTGTACTCAAACTATTCAGTAAATACCAGACTCTCTTCTACACCCCTCCCCCCAAATAGCATTTTCACGTATAAACCAATTTTTGAAATTTAGAACTCATTGAAACTTTTGTACAAGTGTTAGTAAAAATAAATTCAGCAAGTTAAAAGTCAAAATGGAGTGAACAAATGACATGGAATGATATAAATACACATGTAAAAATGAGTTAAAATAAAATTGTGTAGCATACTTGATGATCACTGGGTCAAAATTAGAATAGGAAGTTAACTGGACTCCAATAGAAATGTTTTCACGAAAAAAGATGCATTCAGTTAAATAAAGAAAATAATTATTGAGCAAGATGATAATCTTTATGGCAAATAAAGCATGTGTTTCTTCTTCCCACAAGGGGAGAAAGTTAATTTAGAATACAAAAAAAGCCATAGTCAATATATTTAGCAAATTATAAGTTTTAAATATTTCATGGTTTTTGAACAATTGATGGATCCATAAAAAAGAGAAATTTAATTTGTCCTGGATGCTGACAATAATTACAGAGGTTTTGGCATTTTACCAACAGAGAAGCAAAAATAATTGTTATAGTGGAATTTACCATGATTACAGAATGTCATGAAAGTATTTTAACTCTGGTGGATAGTGCTTGAAAAGTGTAGGAGATGCAAAGTGTGACGGGATGTAAAAGATATCTAGATGACCAATGCTTTTTTAACATACTGGGTACTTGAGAGATACATAAAATTGATGCAAGAAATTGAATTTTAATTTCATTCCAAACAGAATTTCTCAACATTGGCAATATGGACATTTGGGACAATGATACTTTGTTGTGGAAGAGGGACCCTCTCCTGTGCATTCTTCCACGTTTAGCAGTTATCCTTAACCACAACTTACTAGGTACCAGTAGCACTCTAGCCCAAGTCCTAAGAATCAAAATGGTCTCCAGATATTGCCAAATGCCCTCTGCAGAAAAATATCTCAATCAGTTGAGGCCACTGATTTCAAGGCATGTATCTTGACAAAACAACAGCTTAAGTAACTATCAAAATTAGGAGTGGGGAAAAGGAGAGAATAATGTAAATAGGCTAAGTTCTCATATTTCAGGTCATAAAATCTATACATAATATCCTAAAATAGCAAGATACAAAAAAGATATCAACAAAGCCAAACCTAAACATTTAAAAATAAAACAAGCAGAGTTGATTGCTTTGGGGAAAAGACATTAGAACTAGGGAGAAATTTGGTAGGGGAATCTAAATAGGCTTTTTTATGTTTTATTTTTTAATATGTGTATTGCTTTGGTAGCAAAGTAAAAATATGTGCAGGACAAAAGTAATCAATGTAATAATGACAGCATACATTAGTCTGTTTCTGTGCACTTCATATAAAAAGACATCAGTTTTCCATCTGCTTTATTTGCATAAATAAATAATTATATTTCTTCATACAATTATGACTAATAGTTGCATGTTTTTTTTTATTTGTCTGAAACTGTAGCTCCTTATCTTCTCCAAGGAGACATCACTAGTCTTCTGGTGACAACAGTAAGTCCTAAAGGCAAAATAAGTGGTTTTGAAGACCATACTAAGTTTTTAATTACTTTAGAAATTCACCATGGAAGGAACACTGTCTATCCATAATTATGGAAAGTCATCATTCTACGCTATGTTGTGGTAGAAGACACAAAAACGTTATTACTATTTAGCTTTCCTTTCACTTAAAATATTGTCATTTGTCCTCTTTCTATTTTTTTTTTTTAGTTAGAGAAGTTGTAGGTTTACAGAAAGAAAATGCAGAAATTACAGGGTCCCCCAATACCTGCTCCCATTTTTAACATTTCACATTATTACAGTACCTTTGTTACAAATGATGAGAGGATATTATTGTAATTGCACTATTAACTATAACTCATAGTTTACATTAAGGTAAACAATTCGTGTTGTACAGTTCTATGGCTTTTAAATTTTTACTATAGTAACATATACCACTTATATTTTATCTAATCTAGTTTGATCTTGTTATGAGTATTTCCACAGCGATTTTATCCTTTGTAAAGTATAAAGTTTTATCTGCTTTTCATTGTCTTCACAAGTTTGATGTTCAGAAACAATTTAAAGAAAAATGAGGCAATTCTACCAATGGCCCTCTTAATATGTAATTTCAAATAGTGTTTTCTCTTAAAGCTTTTTGTCATTACTTATGATTTTAAATCATGGTAATCACTTAAAAACAACTCTCAAGGGAAGTTAATCTAATTTTTAGACATTACATAAAATGCTTTAAGACCCTACTAATTTCAATCTAAATTAAATGATATTCAAAATGATTAGGACTGTACTAAAATCTGATTACTAGTTGACTTGAAAGTCTCTTCACTGGCCATTAGAAATGATTGAGGTTTATTTTTCATTAATGAGATCAAATTTCAAAGAGAATAATAATTCAGGGTATCTATCTCTGTTATTTCTTATAAAAATTTGGAGAAATACTATTTTCGGCTAAGCATTTTAATTTACTACTATTTATTAAGATATTTTTCTAGTCATAAAACAAGGTGCCAATTTCTGAACTTTGATATTTGGTAGCCAAAAATGGAACTCAGTGATGGTTGTACTTATACCAATATAACAATTGGGGTGCCTTTATTTCTTATTCGAGAACTATGAAATTATATCAGCGGGAGCTGGAATGGCAAGTCATTTACATCCCTGCTACCGAGTTTTTGCCTTTGGATGAGAAGCATTTTCATCATCTAGGAGTTTAATAGAAATGAAGGAATCTCTGGCCCCACCCCAAATGATCGGCATACATGTGAAAGCGAGAAATACTGGTCCACATGTCTTTACCCATCATATAAAGGCAGATCTGAAACATATTTTTATAAAATTATAGTCATCTGTGATTGTAGCACTATACACTATACCCTCAATTTTTCTCTTAGAGGCAAATCTGATTTTAAATGAACATTTTTGGAGGTGGAACCAATCAGAAGAAAGTAAAAATTCTGAAATATTTAATTCATGGTTACAAAACTCTCAATCTATAATTTTTGTCAGGTTATAGGTTGTTGTTTGGCTACAAAACTTTCCAAACAAAATTGATTATTTTGTATGGTAATCACATGTTATTAGAAAATATGAGACATATTTTATAAGAAATTTTCTATTTGGAAATTATCTTAAATGCATTAGTCTTAAAAATGCACAGAAAAGTGACAACACAAATTTATTATAGTTCTGGAGGGCAGTTTGACTATGCATTTTTTTAATTAAAGAAAAAATATGGATATCACATAAATTTAAATTAGAAATTTAAATAGAAATCTCAGAAAATTTCATTGAGTTGTTCATTGTCTTTAAGTGGTATATTATGAAATTTACATGATATTAAAATTTGACTGTGTGTTTAAATATCCTCTCTCTTCCTTCAACTATAATATTGAAAGAAAGACAATTTTTTAAAAATGTTATATAACACATCGTATTACAAAGTTATGTTGAATTAGGTTTACTGTGACAGATGCTATTGGATAAAAACTAAAGAGAATCCAAATTGACTTATAATTGATCAGGTCCCTTAATTCTGAAGATTTTTAAAAAAATAATCTTATTGACTAATGATACATTTTTGGTCAATATTCCTCCATATCCAAGATGGAGGTAAAATCTTTAGAAAAAAAATGGAAATGCTAAAACCCAAAACCTCAAATATTTTAAAAAGATTTAAAAATTCCTAAACTATGCAATTAACACATGATTCTTTCATTCAGTGGAGTGAAGCAAACATTGAGTAATTATCACATGCCCTTCTTGCTCATTTGGGTTTTCATTTTATTTAAAATGAACATTTAGGGAGGCAAAATAAATTCTCAAAGTACTTCAAAATATTTTCTTCTGTGAAGTATTATTAAGATTACCCATTTGTAATGTACTTTCCAATATAACAAATACATAAAATAACATTTATATATCTTTCAGAAAGTTCGATTTATATTTAAAAACCTACTATAGAATATTATTTATTTGTTTTCTAATTATATCATATTTCATCCACTTTCAACAATTCATTTTGATTACATATGGACATAAATATTAGCAGAAAAGCTATCTATTTTTAGATCACTTTCCTGTATCATGACCAGAAAGATAAGAATAAGGATATAACTAGCAAAGGTTAAGAGAAAGAACATACCGTTAACAGTTTCTAGCTATGTCTGACATTGTAAGATTTGACTAATTTAATATATTATTTAATTGCTTTCAGGCTAAGTCTGAATACTATAGTAATTCAGTTAGTACTGTATAATCCGATCATATATTTTTATGATAGTCTTTAGTTATTGAGAAAATACCAAATGAGATGCTTAGGGAAGAATATTGTAGTGTTAATATTATTAAATGATGACATAAATGAAGAAATTACATTAAAATTTTATCTGACTCAACATTCTCTTCTAATTAGATATTTTCTAAAGAACTGCATTGTTATCACTCAGTTATTTTCCACAAATTCCTTTTTCACCTTTATATTGTTTTCATTTAAACATTAGACAATTTTCAATTATTCATATTCTGGTATAAATGTAAGTATAAATGGAAAATTTACTTGTCAAGTTGAGCTGTGGAAATGTGATCTACATTCAAATATGATTTTTCTCAGTAGTTGGCTTAGTACCTGGAGACAGGTGACTTACATTTAAGAATGATCATAAGTATATTTTATATTATATTTATATATTGCTACCCCTGTGAAATTTTACCATCATTTTTAGTTTAAGTACCTGAAAACTTGAAAGTTTTCAAAGGGATACGGGCATCAGGACACTATAATCTATTTATTAATGTTTTACGAAGAATGCTTATCTATATTTTGAAATATACAATCGCTTATTTCAGTGCACTTCACTGAAGTTAAATTGAAAAAATTGCCTTCAAATGGAGACACAAAAATTGCAGTATTTAGGAAGCAATTCACTTCCCTCACTTTCTTCTTTTTCCCCCTCATTTTCTTTTCAAAGCACAACAATGCTCTCATGTCTTCAATACTTATGTTTTCTTTACTGTTGGAAATATAGCAAATTAAACAACATTTTAGCAACAATATTAATGATGAAAGCAACTTTCTACCAAACTTATCAAATGTATAAAAAAAAATGAAAAATATGGAGAACAACAGAACGCTGATTCATAACAGGAAAAAATATGAAACTTCTCAAATTTAACCTTCTACATGTTGAACCAGGAAATATGTAAATTCCTTTCTTCTAAAGATTATTAATGCTGTGAGATGTGAGTAAAATATTATTTTGGAATAAAATTATGTCTGTCCATCCATGCATACACATATACACTCACATATTTGAATGACCATAATGGAATAAATATACAAGAATTGCTGAGACATTTGCAAATAAAAATTCTGAACAGAGTTCTGAACTCATGCTGAAGAAATGCTGCACATGAGATTCCAAGGAATCTCCCCTAAAGGTCTAGGATATATTTGTGATTCTGCATAGTTATCATCGCTAGGAAAAAATCAAACATAATGAAGGTTATTCTAAAATCACTAAGTGCTAGAAAAATAGGGTGGGAAGCTACATTATTTGGGGATAGGGATGTCAAATAGTCTATTTAGGTATAACTTGATATTATTCAAAGAAAAGAAACATGAAATGCCGTCCCCAACAACCAGAGACCTATAAACAATTCTACTCTCTGCTCTCTCCCTGAAAATTTAGGAATAAAGAAGACTATCGAAGAATAATGAAGACTATCTTAGCAACACAAGCTGGGTACTGCACACTAAAGCAATACCCAGAGGAGAGCAATGGCCAAAGGGAAGATGTGAGAGCAGATCTCAGTTGTGTGCCATGATTCCAGATATTATCCCAGATCTCACTGAGTGTCTTAGTTGTGTAAGGATGCCATAAAAAAAGCATCAAAAACTGGAGAGCTTAAAACAATATAAATTTTTTGTCTCATATTTCTGGAGGCTAGAAGTCTGAAATGAAATTGTTGGCAAGGTCATGATTCCACATAAGCTTGTAGGGGAAACTTGCTTGCTTTTCCTAGCTTTGGGTAGTTTGCTAGTAATCCATGTCTTCTCTTCCTCACTTATCACATGGGGTGCTGCCTCATCTGTCTGTGTTCAATGGTGTCCTTCTAAGGTGTCCTTTTACATTACATTACATTTCAGAGACGCCATTTCCAAATAAGGTCGCATTCACAGGATGAGATTAGGATTTGAACATTTCTTTTGGGGGGGATACAATTCAACCCATAATACTGAGTTTAAATATGGTCACTTTTACTCACACCAAGTATTTCTTTGTACAGAAGCATTCCTTGTATAGGTCTCCTTTGTAACACGCTTTCATGAGAGCTGTGACGGAAGATGAACAGGTGGAGAAGTGAGTACTTTTGTAAGTAAACCATGTCACATTTGCAAGCTTTCTAAAATCCTGTAGCTTGGCCTGACACAACTCCAATGGGTAAGAGAAATGCAATTTTCTTATGTGTTCGGAAGGAGAAGAGAAAACAGGTATCAGTGAAAAGTAGCATTGTGTGTCATAATACAGAGCATTTTGTATAAAAATGACATCTTGGAAATAGGTTTTATTTGAGAGAAATATAAAACAAAAACAGTAAATTATTTAAGTCACATAGACATCAAGTAAAATTTAGATTTTTGAAATAATAAATTAAAGTTTATAAAACCAAATAAAAATTGTATATTGGAGAGAAGCTCTGAGAAGCCTTCCAAATAGAAATGCTAGGGAAAAAGCCAGCAACAAAATCTGTGCTTCATAATGATTTGACTAACAATACCAACAATAATAGAAAACCTCGCCCCACCCAAGCAGGAATACCTTTAGAAATGCTAAAGAAGTGAATGTAAGAACAGTGACAGCCATTGAAAGACCAAAACCAACAGAGAATCTTGGAGCAGGTCACTGCAGAGGGCCAAAGCTCCTGCCCTTGCCCTGAGTGTTCAGAAGTCATAATGCTGAGTTAGGAATATTCTAGGAATTCCTCTGAAACAACCTAAAAGTGAAAGTGTTTAAAATTATGTTTCATTTTTGGATTAGTGTAAAAAGCTACTGCCATAAAGGAACATGTGGATTCTGAGAGACGAGCCTAATGCTGAATTTTCTCTGACAAACATACATATCTATATGGTGAATTAAGGACATGGTATTAAGCTACCAAATACCTCTATTAAAAATTGAGATTCATCTTCCAAAGAGGCACATAAACTCTGGTACTCAGAAATGAGAATTAAAACTGCCATATCAACACTTTTAAGGCCTTCTTTCCATTCTTTTGGGCTATAGTAAATGTGGATAAAAATTAACCTTGAAATCGTAAATCCTGGTGGAGGGGGGACCTTATATTTCTTAATAAAGGAAGTCAATAAACCATCCTCGCAGTTCAAAACAAATAGAATACCCAAACAGTTTTTTATGCCTAGGAAAGATTAAAATAAATAGCATGAAAAACATGAGGACAGATTAACATAGCATTCACAAACATACATACAAACTGTTCTTGAGGATGGAATGAAACTAAAACAACTAAAGAGAATCAGATCAAGAAAAGATAAAAACAGGGAATTAAAGTACTTGTGCTTAGTGATGAGCACAGATTTACATAAAAGACACAAATAAAAATTAATATCTTTATAAATTACAGTTATATAAGAATATGAAAATACTATAAACTATGCCATTACAAATGATTTCACTAACAAAACTTGGGAAGTGGGTGGATGAGATATGAAAGGAAGTGTTAGCATGAAATGCTTTCAAGATATATAGACCATCAACACATATTTAGAAATAGAAATATGCATTTAAAAGGCCACAAACTTACTGTTTTCTGTTCTATTTTTTTAACACTATAAGGAGATGTTAACAATAATAATTTAGAAATAACACTTCCTGTGATGAAGAAACACTACTTGAAAGTAAGAACACCTTTAGTTTTATATCTTTTAAGAAAATCAAAACATTTAGTGATATGCTACAGTGAAAGGAGATATTTCTTGATCTTTGCCTAAGAACCCACTTAAATTTTAGTATCTTAAGGGTAGAGTGAACTTAGACTGATAAATGAATGTGTGTCTGCTTTCATGTATGTAGCAACAAGCCTAATAGTGAATTATAGTTCTATTCTCATTAAAGTAAGCAGCATATAATTAATGATCACTAACAATACAATGTTTAAAATCTTTAGGTTTTGGGAATTGTTTACTTCACCTAGATAAGAAAATCAATATTGAGCTCTGTAAGTTTTTTTTAATTAGAGAAGTTTTTTTTTTATTAGAGAACAATCATGCATAAAACACAGGATTCCAGTATACTTTCCTATTATTAACACTTTTCACTAATGTGGAACATTTCCTACAATTGATGATAGCACATTTTTATCATTGTAGTATTACCTATAGCCCATGGCTTAACTTAGGTTCATTGTTCAATATAGTTCCACAGATTTTTAATTTTTTATTCTGTTATCATATATACAATCTAACACTTCCTCTTATAATCATATTCAGATAGATATTTCAGTTTTATTAATTATGTTCACAGTGGTGTGCTTACCATCACCACCACCCATTATCAAAATATTTCCATAATTCTCAATAGGAATCTGTACATTTTAAGTTTTAACTTCCCATTTCTTATCCCTACCTTGTCCCCTGGTAACCTATATTCTAGATTCTGACTCTATGAGTTTCTTTAATAGGAAACAAAAAATATCATTATGTTAGATGATTCTTCTATATCTACTTTTTCTTATTTTTGTTTATTATTTGCAGATAGTTTTCCATGAGTCTCTTAAATTTCTGCACATCTTGCAAACAGTGATAATGACTACTTTTTATTTTTCAGATTAACTTTCCAAGGACATTTTGTGACAAACAACCTTGGAAGACTAAGGTTATGTCATCCTCTGGAGAAAAGATCATATTTGTTTACTGTCCAGTATAATAAAGAAAATGTCTTCCTCCTGGCAATTATAAACAATTCAGAATTCTCTAACATTGAAGTTTCACAGTTGTGATGCAAACCTACTGCATGCACATGATACCTGGACCATTTTGCTTCACTCCCTTAGGACCTGGCATCAAGGGGATCTGACACACGTGAAATTGTGACTGCTTGTACTGCCATCAGTAATAAAGTAGTTTGTCTCTGTGCTAGGAGTCTCATAACTTCTATAAGCATTGATGAAATTGTGGCAGGTTAATCCGTTACCTAATAAGTAGGTAAAATCTCAGGAATTTTCATAGTTCTTGATATAAAATAGCCACTTAAAATATATAGTAAATGTCACATATTTTAAATAAAAAGATAAATTCCTAATTTATTATGCTATATATATATTATGTTATGTTATATATTATATTTAGAGATTATGAGAAAACCAACTTCTTCAATAAATGATCTTAATACAACTGGCTGGAGTGGTGATGCTGAGTAGTAAGAAATAATTCCATTTCTTATTTCAAAATAAATTCCATACACTATTCACAGTTAATGTGATTAAATAAAACTACAAAACTTTTTAGAGCAAAGCATAAAGCAAAGCAAAAAAAACAAAAAGCAAGCAAAGCAAATAAAACAAAAAGCTGAAATACATGTTTAGACTACAAAGAACAACATGAGAGAGGAAGAAAAAAGGCCAGTAAAGGCAAATATTCATGTTTAAAAATCATGGAACAGGAATAATGTGGGCAATTCAGAAATCAATACATACAAATAATCAATAAATTATTGAAAAAAGAGAAGACATACTTAGCTAGATTTCAAATAAAATTTAAGAAGGAATATAATTACAGGTATGGTCATTTTAAGGAAATTACCAAGAAATATTAAGAAATGCAGAGACCAGAACAGTAGGAAACTGTCACCAAACCTGGGCTTAGAAGGGTAAAGAATGAATTATACTAAGAGAGCCAGGTAAGTGCCCTAACCACGGGAGTGTGAAATTTGAGAGGAGTGAAAATTTCAGCAGATCACACAAAATCCAGCTGGCAGTACTAGAGGCCAACTTGTGGAGCAAACTGCAGGACAGAGAAAGAATGAAAAAGATTTGAGAGGTTGCAAATGAGACATGCCAGAATGCCACTACTCAAAGGTATCCAAACAAACCAAGACAATAGATTATTTGCCTTCCATTAGTTATCTTATATCCCCAAAGCTAAATAGAATTAGACATAATATTTCTAAGGGGACAAATATTATTACAAGCTTTCCAGAGGGCTTTCAGAATGTTTTCATGAAAAAAACATAGCATATTCTTATTATTTAGCTTTAACTGGTTAGATATAATCATTATATGAGTATAAGTTGAATACAATTTATATTTATTATCCAAAATGGTGATCTGGGAATATATATTTTTCTCTTTACCACCACCCTCCCAATCTTATACATGGCACCTCTGGTTATAGCACATTTACAGTTTACTATATTCGAAAAGTATAAAATGAAGATGAAAATTCTTTATGTATTTTTCTGTTCCAGCATTTAATTTAATTCATTTTTTAATTAAAAAAAATCTTTTTCCCCAGGAAAAAAATATATCTGAATACATGTGGAGATACAGAAGAGATGTTGAAAAGGGTATTTTAGTCAAAATGTTCTCATTAAAAGCAAGAAGTACTCTAGTTAATAGAACAATTATAAAAATGTGCTTTCATCAATTGTAACAAATGTAATAAAAAAGCAAGAAGCCTAACTGGTTCAGAAATTGGCTGAGTTTCTACCTTAGGATTTTTTCCCTCATTAATATTAATAAGTCAGAAGAATAAATTCTGCTCAGAAATTCCAAGTGTGGTATAAGATGTAATGTCTCCACAGTGCAGAGTGAAACAGGAGCCTAGGCAATTTGGCTTAACTTGAGTATGTCATATTTCATTTTTTATGGAAGGCAGAAGAGTTTTGAAATACGAAATCTTTGTTACTAAGAAGATACTGCTCATTATTTAATTTGTCTTATGTGTTTTGCATTTTGCATTGTGTATGGAATCCCATAATTCAGATTTAGCCCTTGGCTAGCACTGTCTCCAGTGCTGGTGCTGTGTTTTCCTTTCCACAGCCCCACTGTCCTTCTGCGGGCAGAGGTGCCTGACCCTCAATGCGTTAGCTTAAAGAATCTTGGGATGTTCAGTCCTATGGATAAAGATCCTCAAAGCCCTAAAGCCCAGTGGAATTTCTTTGCTTCTTGCACCCCAGCAAAAGGAGAAAAATAAATGGCCCTTTCACCCAAGAAATGTGTTGCTGAATATTCCCCATTGTTGTCTCAGCCCCCACAGGCTTCCTAGTCCTGGCCATGTTATTTGCTCAGAATTCCTCTTTTCATGCCATTCTTTGTCCAGTCTTTGGGGTAGAAAGTATAGACTTCATGTATCTTCCAACTAATTTAACTTTAAATCTCATCCAGAGAACTGTTTCTTCCTGATCTCCTTACAGTTCTATTGTTGTGATTTAAATTCTGTGCCTTACTTTCCAGAGGTCCTTGCTTTTTATTCTCAATACACTTTTTTTGTTAAAAAATGAATTAATAAATTAATCGGTTAATGTACATTAACTCTTTCTTATCTGCTTCATCTCAGTTGCCAATTGTGCTGTCTTCTTGGCACCAGGGATTTCTGCCTGCTTGCAGATGAAAGGTTTGTTGTTGTTGTTTTGCTATTTTACAAAACAAGGATTTCCAAAGCCATATTAAAGTTACCCGTCAATGCTACTGGTTAAAAAAGACTGACTGCTTAGATGATGTAGCAAATGACAATTAGTAGTATTTAATAATTATGCTTTGTATTCTTCTTAACCTTTGCCTTATTGTTCTGAGTAACTAAAACTTTTGTATTTAAAACTGTGATCCTTAAGTTTCAGTCAGTGGCTAGACTTAACTCTGTGACTAAAGCATGGATTTCACAGAGCTGACACACCAGTACGCACTATCTTCTGTAACTGAAATTGCTCTGATGCACATAGAATCTTACTGCGCTGTGAGCAGTACATAAAGATCAGTTCAGCTAGTTTTGTGGACAGATTTCCTGAGTAAGTGTTTAACAGAGAAGCTAGGGTGTTAAGCTTCAAAAACTATTCCAACCCACTGACTTTAGGGAGGAAGTGGCCCCTTTCACAATGGTGAGAGACTATTTTAAATCATGTTTTATATCCAAATACTGACCTCTCCTTACAAGTCAATGTGTAATTTTTCTTGATATTTGTCTTGCTACGAGTCTTCCTCATCTTCTTCAGTTGGGTCATTTCAGTCCTCTGACAGTTTATTTCCCATAAAAGAGCAGAATAATTCATGTGACATGAGAGAATTTAAAACTAATATTACAGGTTTAACAAAAACACAAAATAATAACATTGGACAAATCTTTTTGGTGCACATGCATACTTTTATTGAAGGAACAGTGAGCAATTATTTTAGTGCAAAATTATGTCTAAGTTCCTATGAGAACTTATTCACTTTTCTTATTGAATGGATCCCATAATAATTAATTCTGAACATTACTTAGTTATTTAACTGATATCTTCTGTTAAGAGGTGCATGACTCATAAATAATTGAGAGCTGAATTAAAACATTTTTTCAGTGGAGAGAACTGCATTTAATTTATAAATTTAATTTCCATATAAGAACAACCCTTGATGAGTTACCTGAACTTTCCATTAATATGCACCAGAACCCCTGCCAGTAACATTGTGGTGGTAGTCAATTTACCATGAAAAGTACTTAATGGGGATTTCCAATGAGTTTCACTGATTAAATTGATACTTCAAATAAATGTACCATGATTTTCCTGTGATTTTTTTTTGCACACTTACAAATGGCTACTCATCACGAGACTCACTCTTATTTCTGCATGAAAAGCTCAAGCTCAGTCATCTGATGAGGTAATATTTTACTGCTTTTTATTATGTCCCTTTATACTAGCAAAATTATGATAATTGAAGGAAGCTGAATAGACGTTCTATGTTAAAGTCCCCCTGTGAATATTATTTTGAAGGGCAGAGGAGGAGATAAGAAACCAAAAAATTAGCACCCCTTTCTATAGCGGATTTCACAGACAGGATGAATCATGCATAACAAATTAAAAGCAAAGAAAACTTTACATTCAATGACCAATTTTGAAAACCATTGCTCAATTATCAATCTTTTTAATTCCCAAATCCTATTGTGGTCAGGTGAGCCTATAACACACAAAATGAGCTGTAAAATTCATTATGTAAAAGTGAATTAAACTTTTACATTTCGCAAAAGTTTCTATGTGACCTGGAAGTTTATGCATTAGAAAAAAAACGTGTGTAGATTTGTGGAGAGCATCCTTTATATACCTAGACTTTACTTTCTGTTTAACATCTCGCTCATTGGTGATCCAGTTTGAAAACTTCTGCAGTCAACTCTTTGGAAATATGGGGAGCAATAAGGAAACCCAGGGAGCTCACTGTTGTCCCACCACTGTTCCTCAAGTTCTGGGGCCCCCAGGCAGCCCATTTTCTGTTCACTTGTCAGAACCCACCTATGTTTGTTGTTGTGTTACTTCTAGTTTTGTTGTTGTTGCTATTGGATGAAGGATCTAGAGTAGAAATATTCCATCTTGGCAGAAATGGAAGTTTTTGGACAGTTGATTTTTACAGATATTTCTTCCTTAGTACATTCAAAATAAATAAAGCTGTCTGATTTGTCCAACATGAAGATCTCACTACAGTATTTTTCCTTGTTATAGCTGTATAGTAAAATAGACAATATAAAATAGTGAAAGACTGAAATATTGCAATAGAAATCACAGACTTTCTCATTGCAACAGGCATTTTGTGTCTAGGTTATCTAGGCCAAGATGATGCATCTTACCCAATACCCGCATCACTGTGCATTCTTTGATGAGCAATTTGCTTGGTGATGGAGGTGGAGGATGGTGTTTTGTTTGGCAAATGGGCTTGGAGAAAGAGATGATATAGAATTGAACAAATGTAGTATTGTATGCGCACACCTGGGCTTTACTGGTTTTGATTTAACAGGAGAGATGATTAAGATGCAGACCCTGTCAGAACAACCCCAGTTAATCTGAGAGACTTTGAGCATAAAATTAGTTTGGGTTCTCAGGTTGTTTAGTGCAAAGCTAAGGAGGAGATCCAATCCCCAGCTTTCCACAGAATAACAATTATGTTCTAACATGAATCAAACATTACTTTTATCCTGGATTAGCAGCATTGGATATATATTACAGATATGGGAATGGAATACCTAATATGTTTTCCTAGTGTATTTTCAAGCAATAGGCATGAGTCATATAGAAAGCAATAGAAGAACAAAGCATGGCATGTTGAATAAGCCGCAGGTTGTGGGAAAATTCTTTGCTGTCTTCCATGTATTATTGATTTCATTCTGACATTTAAGTGGAAGGAACCTTGCTCCAAATGGCATGTACTGGCAAAATTCTAGCTCTTTCAGGGGCACTCAATACTATTTTCAGCCTTGATGATTCACTAGAAGGACACACAAGGCTTAGAAAAGATGTAATACTTATGACCAGCGCTCATTGCAGCAAAGGATATAGATTAATTTCAGCAAAGAGAAAAGACTCCTGCGGCTAAATTCAGGAAAATCTAGACTCAAATTTCCAGATGCCCTCTCCCAGTGGAGTTGTGCAGAGGCAGTAAATTCTCCCTGCATTGATACGTGGCAAATGGGGAAGCTTATTTGAGCCTTGGTGTCCAGAGGCTTTGTTGGGTGTCTGTCATGTAGGCAGCAGTGCTTTCATTACTGATTTAAGCTACTTAGACTATAGCCTCCTAGAGCAAAAATAGGTGTTAGCCATAAATTGCATTGCTAACCTAAGCTATATGATACCTCAGCCCAAGGCTTTAGGCATACAAAACATTCTCGAGGCCGGATAGAATAGAGCATCACGGCTGGGGTGCGTGGTCTTCTATCCAGCTCTGAAAGAGTTAACACACAGCTGCAAACTTCATGGAACAGAAATTTCTCTGAGGCCCCCAAACCTCCCCAAGCCATAACAGCTTGTAAAAACACGGGCCCAAGGCAGACTCTTAGTTTTTAACTAAAAGCATTGGGTCACAAAGATTATTAAGCATCTGCCCCAAAACAATTTTTGACTATGTAATGGAGCCCCCACAAGCACCGATACCTATCTCCTCCTGGAACAAAGAGGACACCTGATGTTCAAAGATGGGGATGGGAAACCACTGAAAAACCTTCCTGTATAACAAGCTAACCCGTTCTCTATCTCAAGCACAACCGTGTTAACTTCTTTATCATATATTCTTTAATAAAATTTCACTACTTACTACTACCGGCCCCTCTCATTGCTGAATTCTTTCCAGGGACAAGAACCCCGAACCTGGAATGGGCCATGGCTTTCTCAGGTATTAGCAGGGTTCCTGTTACATTCTTACCAGAATATTCCAAGCACTCATCTTCCAGGACCTCAACAAGAACCAGTCCTGACACCAAGCTTTCCTTGGGAAAGGAGTGTTTGAGCAGCCCAGGTGGTCTGAATTAAGCCACTGCTGCAAATAAACCAGTCTTGCTTGACAATATCACAGAAACCTAATTAAAGGCTCCTCTGCTAACAATGTACATTTCTGCAATGAGTCAGCTCATAAAGGAGAATTATGGAATCTGTATCAGTTTATATATGACTTTTCCAAGTATGTTAATATTGCATCAAATAACTGCAGCTAGGTATAGCACACTAACATTTGGATGTATACATCTGAAAGAAATGTACTGCACAGTATACTCACTTCCTTCCACATAATACTTCCTGGTTCATTTTGGCCACATGCTTCTGGAGTATTTATTCACTTTTGGTGATGGTGGTGGAAAATTTTCTTCTTTATGTATTTGTTATCAATTTAATATGGTTCTTTTCTATGATATTATTGAGAATATTAATCCTTTTGCTTATGCTATGTTTAAAAAATTATAAATATATTGAGTCATTTGCCCTAACCACATTTTTCTTTTTACATCAAATTATTTATAATGTGTCATTTTGTAAGACTCAAAGGTTTTAGACAACATATATATAATATGTAGCAAAAAAAAGTCTTGTGTGAATGAAATTTATGGAAGCTATTATGATTGGGCTTTGCAACTAATTTTTTATCACAGCACTTCTTTCTCTAAATCTGTTACATTCCTATACTGATTTCACATTGAAATTAGACACAATATTGTTACATAAACTCTATGCTAGAGACACTTAGGGAAGACTTTAGCATGCATTGACAATGAATTAATTGAACACTAGTATTCTCTTCAGAATCTTGACACTAATGAATCTCACCATAACTCAGATCTTTACCAATTTCTTCCTTTTATATATTTACATTACAGTTTCTTTAGCTGAATTTTCCTGTATGCCAATTTCAATTCTCCACTTATTCCCAAATGTGGCTTAGTTCTTCAAAAATCTGTTCCATAAAATTCACCATATGCTGGTGGCCAAGCCTGCTAATTGCCCCCCAATATCTATTCTTCCTTTCGCTCCTGTACTTATATAACCTCAATGTTGAAATGAATGCATGGCTCCCAACAGTCAGGACTGTGCTTCCTCAGCCTTCTCTGAAGTGAGGACTCCACTGTGACTATTTACAGGTCAATGGATGTGAGCAGAACAAGAAAGAATACACACAATGTCTAGTTCGTATATTTGTAATAAAGGGTCTAATTTCCCAAGTTCCTCTACTCCTATTCCCATAGGCTAAAATGTGGAATTGTTTTGAACCATCTTGGACTATGTAGTCGAACTTGCACCTAAGGACACAAGAGCAAGGAGATGCAAAGAGCCTGTTCTACTTGTCAAGTAGACTCCAGATTTTTATGGAAGATATAAATAAACATCTCAATGAAGTCAACATGACTTTGGAACTCTCACAGAAGCCAGATATATCACAACTAATGCAATCTCATGTTATTACAGAATGTAGCTTCTGGATCTCTGTTTCAAATAAAACCTGCTTTCAGATGGAGTGAGTATGCTAATTCAGTTTAGTTTGGCTAAATGTTAATTTTATAAAGGTGAAAATATTTATAATGGAAAAGTAAAGGGGTTTGAGAGAGTAAGGCAAGAGAAGAAATGTGGAAAACACACACATATTTTTATCTTGGGGTGATATCTAGAATTATGATAAATCTTCATATTCCCAATCTATGATGACAAATATCACATGACATCTCCAAATGTCTTTGAATTAAGAAGAGTCATTAGGCATTATCTTTTCTCATGAACTGGCAGAAGTTAAAGAGTCTCAGTGGGTTGCAGAAAGTCAAATGCCAATATGGCAAGTAAAATTCAAAGAGGGCATAAAACAGTTATTTCTACTGCTGCTTACTCTTACTTTAAAAATGTATATATGGAGTTCTGGGAAGATGGCGGAATAAGATAGATCGAGTTCAGCTCTGCCTCAAGGAAAAGTTGAGGAAAAGGATGGGAGGGCGACAGAGACAGTGATGTTGAAAAAAGTGCTCAACAAAATTCAACATCCTTTTCTGATACAAACACCACAAAAATAGGAATCAAAGGCAATTTCCTCAATATGTTAAAGATAATATATGATAAACCGATAGCAAGCATCATACTCAATGGAGAGAGACTGAAAGCCTTCCCCCTAAGATCAGGAATGAGACAAGAATGCCCACTGTCACCACTACTATTCAACATTGTGCCAGAAGTTCTGGCTACAGCAGTCAGGCAGGACAAAGAAATAAAAAGCACCCAAATTGGAAAGGAAGATGTAAAACTTTCATGATTTGCAGATGGCATGATACTATATTTGGAAAACCCTGAGAAATCTACAGCAAAGTTACTTGATCTAATAAACAAATTTAGCAAGGTGGAAGGATATAAAATTAATACGTAAAAATCAATGACATTTCTATACATATTCAGTGACCTAACTGAGGAGTCAGTTAAGGAAAAAATTCCATTCAAAATAGCAACTAAAAGAATCAAGTACTTAGGAATGAACTTAACTAGGGATGTAAAGGGCTTGTAGACAGAAAACTACATAACATTTCTAAAAGAAATTAAAGAAGATCTAGGTGTAAAGACATTCACTGCTCATAGATAGAAAGGCTAAATATAGTTAAGATGTCAATTCTATCCAAATTGATCTACAGATTCAACAAACTACCAATCAAAATTAAAACAACCTGCTTGAAAGACTTGGAAAAGTTACTTACTAAATTCATCGGGAAGGGAAAGAGACCCTGAATAGCTAAAAGGATCCAAAATAGAAGAATGAAGTGGGAGGATTGATACTCCCTGACTTTGAAACCTAGTATAAAGCCGCAGTGGCCAAAATAACACGGTACTGACACAAAGATAGAAGCATTCACCAATGGAATTGAATCCAGAGTGCAGAAATAGACTAACAAATCTATGGTTAACTGATTTTTGACAAGGCCCCCAAATCCACTGAACTGGGACAAAATAGTCTTTTTGATAAATGGGCAAGGAAGTACTGGATATCAATAGCTGAAAGAATGAAAGAGGACCCCTACCTTACACCCTCTACAAAAATTAACTCAAAGTGAATCAAACATGTAAACATAAGAACTAACAACATAAAGCCTTGAAAAGAAAATGTAGTCTTCAAAACCTTGTAATAGAACATAGCTTCCTGAAATTTATACTAAAAGCACCAGCAACAAAAGAAAAAAAATAGGTAAATGCGAACTCCTCAAAATCAAATGCTTCTGCACCTCAAAAGACTTTGTCAAATAGGTGAAGAGGAAGCCAATTCAATGGGAGAAGATATTTGGAAATCACACATGGACAAGGGTTTGATATCCTGTATACATAAAGAAATCATACAACTCAACAACAAAAGAACATACAACCCAAGTATAAAATGGGCTAAAGAAATAAATAGGCATTTTTCTGAAGAGCAAATACAGATGATTCAAAAGCACATGAAGAGGTGCTCATTTTCATTATCTGTAAGGGAAATGCAAATCAAGACTAGAATAAGATACCACCTCAAACTCCTAAGAATGACTGCTATTAAACAAACAAGAAACTATAAATGTTGGAGAGGATGTGGAGAAACTGGGACACTTATGCAAGGCCGGTGGGAATGTATAATGGTGCAGACATTATGGAAGACAGTTTAGCAGTTTCTTAGAAAACTAAATACTAAGATGCCTTATGACCCAGCAATAACACTAGTTGGTATATACTCAGAAGAGCCGAAAGCAATGACACAAACAGACATTTGCACACCGATGTTCATAGCAACATTATTCCCAGTTGCCAAAAGATGGAAACAAACCAAATGCCCATCAACACATGAGCGGATTAACAAAATATGATATAAACATATGATGGAATATTATGCAGTAGTAGACGAAATGATGTTGGAAGCACATGAGAAGATGGATGAACCTTGGGGACATAATGCTGTGGGAATAAGCCAGAGACAAAAGGATAGATACTGTATGATTCCACTTTTATGAGCATGATAAAGGTAAAATCAGAGGCTTATAACAGAATTTAAGGGACTTAGAGATACACAGAAACTAGAGATGGGTGAATGGTTAGCTAATGAGTTTGAACTCCAATATAAGGGAATAGAAATGAAGGCGGTTCTCTAGTGGGTCTATAAGTAATGTTACCATATTGAAGATGAACAAGATTTAAAGGGGCTGTATAGACCTATGTGTCTCACTGATAAGCACTAGAAATATAAATTAGTTCTTGCAAGAATTACTTCAAAAGTATGATTAATATACAAAGAGTTTTTAAGTCCAAGTTACAGGTGGAAAACTGTTATTTCATGCTACAGGTATGTTTAAAAGAAAAACATCAGCACTACCACAGCCACAGCAGAAGTAAATAATGGGGGGAGGGACAAAGTTAAGAGGAAGTTTAGATTTCCTGTTTGGTGAGGGTGTGTTATTGGCTGTCTTTCTCTTGGGAACAATAAAATTATGTAAAATTGAGAGTGTTTATGGACTCTGGATTTTGGACACTATACACTATGCCTGATGAATGCAGCTGGCTGATGAATGCACTGACTGAGAAATAGATTGGTGAGTGATGGTGTATACATATGATCGAATATTGTGCTGCTACAAAAAGGAACAAAGTCATGAGGCATGTGAATGAGCATGTACGATATTTGGTAAGGCAAATAAGCCAGAAAAGGAAGAACAATTATGGTATGGTTTCCTTTAGGAAATGCTTATGAGAAACAGGGGCCTAGATTGTAAGCTGTTATAGCAGACGCATGTAGTCCAGAGTGGTAATTATTATTTCTGGATTTCGAGAGGCTGTTTTATATATATACATATGTATATACATATATACATCCTGGTATTTAGAGATAAGAATGAAGCAGATCATGTTGGGGTTAAAATAGTTCAGAGCACAGGAATAAGGGAGATTTTGTCTATATTTTAGAACCATACATGATCTTTGAGACCAAAGAAAGAAATGTTTATTTGGTCTGGAACCTAAATTTATTGTAGCACATAATCTAACTCAACCTATCTGTATAGTTTATCTGAACAATTGAAACACAGGGAGCCCAGAATAAGAAAAAAGTCTTTTAATCCTGTATAGTTTAATATAATGCCTGGATACATCCTAGGGTATATTGAGCAGATAATTAAAAAGTATTGCCAAAGTCCCTTGAGGGATGGGAGAAAAAATATGGAACTATTAAACTTACCATCACGGAATCCCCTGATACTGTGTTAAACTTTAGGGACACCCAAATCAATAGGCCAAGCCCTTGATCTTAAGGCTTACTCTTGTGAGACTTATGTAGGTAGCAGAGAAGCTTAGCCTACCTTTAGCTATAGGTTAAAGTTACCTCTGGAAGACCTCTTTCGTGCTCAGATGTGGCCTCACTTTCTCCAAGCCCAACTCTACAAGGGAAATCATTGCCCTCCCCACTACATGAGATATGACATCCATGGGTGGAAGTCTCCCTGACAGTGTAAGAGATGACTCCCAGGGTTGAATCCAGCCCTGGTACATGGGATCAACATTTCCATCTTGGCCAAAAGGAGGAAAAGAAGTGTAATTAATAAAGTATCAGTGGCAGAGAGTTCAAATAGAGTTGAGAGTCTACCCTGGAGATTGCTCTTAAGCAAGACAAGCTTCATTTAGACATTGCTACCTATCGTAACTTGCCAAACTCCAACCAGGATCATTCCAGCCAATTCTAAAGAACACCTAGGGCAATATGTAAGATTCCACAACAGTTCCATGCACTAGAGTAACTCCAGAAACCTACAGCTCCCATATGGGTCTCTGGTCCAGATAAATCCTGAAACCTAGATAGCCCAGCCTCTCCAGAACATCAGACAGTTCCATACCCCTACCCCATATTATTGACAGACCCTTCCAACATGAAAAAGTTAGAATGGTCATAGCCCAAACACCCCTAAAGAGAGGGATACAAAGATCAAAGTGATGGTGGAGTTATACAGAGAAGATAGGATTTAACAAATGAATATGATTGCTGAATCATTAAATTGATATCTCTTTTAGTCTCCAGTATTTTAGAACAACTAGAATTAAAAACTTAAAATTATGGAATTGTAACCCATGCTAAACTCTGAAATATGTTCTACAACTAATTGTGGTGATGTGCTTTGAAATGTACTGCTTATATATATATATATATGTTACTTTTCACAAAAAAGAAAAAAGTCAATTGTTATTATTAAAAATATTTATTCCTTCTAGCATGCTATATTCTGGAGCAGCTAGAAGGAAAAATCTGAGAGGATCGTATGGTAACCCATGACAAACTCTGGGATCTCTTCTGTAACTGCTTATTGAAGAGTGCTTTGAAAATTATTGCTTTTTTCTTTCTTTGCTTTGTATATATGCTATATTATACAATAAAAAAGTTAAAAAAAACTTATGGCAGGGAGAAAGATCAAAGGTGATGGTGGAGTTATACAGAGAAATTCAGGTTTAACAAATGAGTGTGAGTGCTGAATCATTATACTGAAACTTCCTTTAGTCACCAGTACCTTAGAGCAGTTAGAAATAAAAACCTAAAATTGTAGAATTATAACCCATACCAAACTCTTAAATCTGTTCTACAACTAATTATTGTGATATACTTTGAAATTTATTGCTTTTATGTGTATATATTATTTAAAGAGAAATAGGAGCATAACAGAGAAGATGGGATTTAACAATTGAGTATGACTGCTGAATCATTATATTGTTATTTCTGAGGGTCTCCCAGTGTCTTAGAACAACTTAGAAGAAAAACCAAAAAATTGTGGAACTATAACCCATACCAAACTTTAAAATCTGCTCTATGGCTACTCGTTAAAATGAACTTGGAAATGTATTGCTTTTGTTTATATGTTATATTTCACAATTAAAAATGTTTAAAAATGTACAAATGTTTGCAAAATGTAAACATAATGTTGCCATATTGACATACCATAATGACAATAATAAATTAAAGCAGACTTACCAAAAGTGAATATATTTACTATGTAAATTTATTTAACTAACTATTTTAGGTTGACCTATGTGGAGTGAGCTGCTACAATGGTGCATTTTGGGAACACAGATTCAGGGCACAAAAGAAACTTTCAACAGATTATCTCTTTATTATTTGCATAGTTTAAAATGCAAACTTTTTTGCATATATAAATTCAAAATTTATAGATATACATGCGCAATTTTTTTTGGACAGAAAGTGCAAACTTTTTTGCATGTAAAAATGCAAAACCTATAGATATATAAAGGACAAATGATCTCTTTATCATTTACAAGCACAAAGAGTCCAAAAGAGCAGGGCCAGTCTGCTGGACTGGCCCAAACTGCTCCCGGTTCAGAGTTGATAGAATGCAGGGCTGCACAATCCACTTCGCATCAGAGAAGACAGACAAATCCATAGTGTTTGAATGCAGTTTTTATCCACCTCAGGGAGAAGGGGCCCTACCACTGAGAATACCTGTTCTGATAAGCACCTGGGGTTTCTTGTTCCTTGCCTCCCAGTTGAAGGTCTGGCTGGACCTTTTCATTAGGCTTAAGGTTCTGCATATTGTGGGATGGCACACAGTAGCAGAAGGCTGGGGGATGGCTGCTGAGCATGTGTTTGTGACTTCCCCAGAAAAGGAGGTGGGGGCAAATATGATTATGACTCAGTCTTTCCTCTGCCTCAAGAATCAATTTAAAAGCCTATAAATATTGCAATTAATAGATTTTTATAGTTATCTTTACTGATATATGAGCAAAAATTAAACTCATTTTATTGATCTGACTTTGAGACAGTATTTAAATTTATAGAATTATCTCAGATTATTTTAAGGGCAAAAATAAGTAGTAGACTGTCTAACATGTCTTTGTAATAATTTAATTAAACTATGAATGTGCAGTATTTTTAATTTTTAAGGCTCTTTTGATACATTATATCATTTACTTTCAAATCATTCTCTATGAAGATTCCTAGGGCTTATGATAAGGGTTCATCGGCCAGAGAGGAAGAAACTGAATAGGAGAAATGCCAGGGTTCTCCCTAAATTCAGCCAGCTTGCTTTCTTGTGTTGGCCACATGTTAAGAATGCTTATTACGTTTTTTAAACAGGTGAAAATTATCAAAAGAAAAATAATATTTCATGACAAATTAATTGTATGGTTTTTGAACTTCAGTGTCCATAAATAGACTTTATTTCAAAGGAGGCTCACTCATTCATTTATATATTGTCTATGTTTCCTTTCAATCTATAATAGCAGAGTAGCTGCAACAGAGACTGCATGGCCTGTGAAGTCTAAACATTTACTAGCTGGACTTTTCCAGAAAATGCTGGCTGGCCCCAGAATTTCACTGGCATAAAACTTACTCATGTCCCTGGATTTCACATACTAATTTGTTAAAAGCAATGTTGTATACCTTATTGTTTTCAAGAAAGCTTGAAAAACACTGCAGTATATGATCTTCATAAAAACTTTCTGCTCACAGTTTAATTTACACTTTACCTATCAGGAAACATAGGTTGAATGACATACCAAATGTCCCGTGGCTAATAAGTGGAAGAGCAGGCATAAAAACTAGCAACCCTACCTAAAGTAACTGCCCTCATCACAACCCTCCAAAATGTGTGGAAACAAGCCACTTCATCATACTTTTTCCTGATCTAAATAACATTGACTGTACAAAAGAAAATCTGAAACAATAGGTCTATAGCATCAAAATTTAACTACACAAATCAACTTCTGGCTAAAAGTGAGGATTTACAAGGTAATAGAAAAATTTCTCCTAAACCTTGCAGCACCTGAAGCAACACCAATTGGATATTTTTACTTATGTAAGCAACCATGCAACTTAAATTACAACTGTTCCTAGCTCACATTCCCATATATTACTATCAGAGAGTAAATGGGTCTAACCAGCTTGTTTTCCTTTTAACAATGAAACAAACTATACTAAAGAAGTTGGGAGGCACAAGGGTGGGGATGATAGAGGATGAGTGGAAAAACTAATATGAAAGTCTCAATAATATATGGCATTTGTGCCTAATGACGGCCAATTGCCATTGTTTTCTAATGACTGGAAAAGAAGCTGGAGGCAAGAGTTTTTATGATGAATTATAATTTTCAATTTTTAATTTGGAGATGGATGAGACTATTATTTTTATTAACAGTTCAAAGAGTTTCTCTATCAGATACCATTATAAAACAATGCAATTTTGTAAAACAGTAATTTGCTATGCCAAAACTCAGCAAGCATTGTGATATAATTTAGCGTTTAATAAATTGTTAATCTAAAACAAGAAGAACACGTATTTATTATCAAAGTGCTTTTAAACTTAAAGATGTAAATTATATTTCCATTCTGAAAATCATGGGCATTATGATTGTTTTTTAAATGTTCTTGGAATTCAATAAATTGGTATTGAACCAATTTATGTAAATCTTCAAAGTTATATCAATTTGTTATCTGGATAAAAATAGTCCAAATGAAAAAAGAGCTCTGTCATTTAGTACACATACTAATACATGCTAGTACATAATTACCATGCCATTTTTTTTTCTTTTCCCTGTTTTTCATTTCAACCTTCTCTGGTAATTTAAATGCATACCAAGATGAAGAAAACCTTTATGTTTATTTAATCTTATGAACATAATTGACTCATTAAGCTATTCACTTCTCATAGTTTTGGGTGCTATAGGTAATATTACTGTTCCTTTACTTCCTATAGCAATATTTACTTTTAGCCTTTGAGAAAATTAAAATGTTAGGCAATTCATTTTCATTTTTACATGTGAGAAGAAAGACTCAAGCGAGAAACATAAAATATATTTAATTTTAATGCATTTGGGCTATGACATTCTAAATTTTTCATGTTGGAAGGGTCTGTCAATAATATGGGGTAGGGAGATGGAACTATCTGATGTCTGGAGAGGCTGGGCCCTTTAGGTTTCAGGATTTATCTGGTCCAGGAACCCCTGTGAAGGCTAGCAGGTTTCTGGAAAGTTACTCTAATGCATGGAACTCTGGAATCTTATATATTGCCCTAGGTGTTCTTTAGAACTAGCATTCTCAGTTTTAGATAATTTCACTGCTCCCATGAGAAAGAAAACCAATAAACAGACCCTTGTCAAATAGGAAATCTAAAACTCCTCTTAACTCTTGTTCTTCCCCCCATTATTTACCTCTGTTGTTGCTATGGTGGTGCTAATGTTTTCCTTTTGAACATAGCATGAAATTCATGCCTAATGCATGAAATAGCAGTTTTCACCCTGTACCCTGGACTTCAACATTCTTTGTATATGAATCATATATTTGAAGTAATTCTTGCAAGAACTAATTTATATTTCTAGTGTTAATCAGTGGGATGCATAGATCTATACAACCCCTTTAACTCTTGTTCATCTTCAATTATAGACCCACTAGAGAACTGCCTTTACTTCTATCTATTTCCTTACATTGGACTTCAATCTCACTAGCTAACCATTCACTTATCTCTAGCTTCTATGTATCTCTAAGTCCCCTAAATTCTGTATTATAAGCCTTTGATTATAACTGTGCTGCTCATAAACATGGAATCATACAGTATCTATCCTTTTATGTCTGGCTTATTCACACAGCATTATGTTCTCAAGGCTTATCCATCTTGTCATGTGCTTCAAGACATCATTTCATCTTGCTGCTGCATAATATTCCATCATATGTATATACCACATTTTGTTGATCCACTCGTCTGTTGATGGACATTTGGTTTGTTTCCATCTTTTGGTGATTGTAAATAATACTGCTATGAACATCAGTATCTAAATGTCTGTGTGTCAATACTTTCATCTCTTCTGGGTATATACCAAGTAGTGCTATTGCTGGGTCATAGGGCAATTCAATATTTAGTTTGCTAAAGACAAACTGTCTTCCATAGTGGCTGCACCATTATACATTCCCACCAGCAGTGCATAAGTGTCCCAGTTTCTCCACATCCTCTTCAACATTTAGTTTCCTGTTTGTTTAATAGCAGCCATTCTTAGGAGTGTGAGGTGGTATCTCATTGTAGTCTTGATTAGCATTTCCCTTATAGCCAAGGAAAATGAGCATCTCTTCATATGCTTGTGAGCCTTCTCTATTTGCTCTTCAGAAAAATGTCTATTCATATCTTTAGTCCATTTTATAATTGAGTCATTTGTTCTTTGTTGTTGAGTTATATGGTTTCTTCGTATATACAGGAATCAAGCCTTTGTCTGATATGTGATTTCCAAATATTTTCCCCCATTGAATTGGCTGTCTTTCTGACAAAGTCTTTTGAGATGCAGAAGCATTTGATTTTGAGGAGTTCCCATTTATCTATTTTTTTATTTTGTTGTTTGTGCTTCAGGTGTAAGGTTTAGAAAGCTACCTCCTATTACTATGTCTTCAAAATGTTTAACTACATTTTTTCTAGAAGCTTTATGGTGCTAATTCTTATATTTAGGTGTTTGATCCACTTTGAGTTAATTTTTTGTGTAGGATGTAAGGTAAGGGTCCTCTTTAATTCTTTTGCTGAAATATCCATTTCTATGCCCATTTATTGGAAAGACTATTTTGTCCTAGTTCGGATGATTTAAGGACCTTGTCAAAACCAGTTGACCATAGATTAGGTGGTCTGTTTCTGCCCTCTTGATTTGATTCCATTGGTTAATGCTTCTGTCTTTGTGCCAGTGCCATGCTGTTTTGACCACTGTGGCTTTATAATAGGTTTGAAAGTCAGGGAATGTTAATCCTCCCATCTCATTCTACTTTTATAGGATGCTTTTAGCTATTTGAATTCATTTGCAGATGAATTTGGTAATTAACTTTTCCAAGTCTTCAAATTAGGTTGTTGGGATTTTGATTGGTACTGTGTTGAATCTGTAGATCAATTTGGGGAGAATTGATGTATTAACTGTACTTAGCCTTCCTAATCATGAGCAGGGAATGTCTTTTCACCTATTTAAATATTCTTTGATTTCTTTTAGAAATGTTATCTAGTTTTCTGTGTACAAGTCCTTTATGTCCCTAGTTAAGTTCATTCCTAAGTACTTGATTCTTTCAGTTACTATTTTAAATGGAATTTTTCCATCAACTGTCTCCTCAGCTAGGTCATTGCTTGTGTATAGAAATGTTACTGATTTTTGCACAATAACTTTACATCCCGTCACCTTGCTGAATTTGTTTATTGGATCAAGTAACTTTGTTGTAGATTTCTCAGGATCTTTCAGGTATAGTATCATGTTATCAGCAAATATTCAAAGTTTTACTTCTTCTTTTCCAATTTGGATGCCTTTTATTTTTTGTCCTGCCTGATTGGTCTAGCCAGAACTTCTAGCACAATGTTGAATAATAGTGTTGACAGTGGGCATCCTTGTCTCATTCCTGATCTTAGGGGGAAGACTTTCTTTCTTTCCCCCATTGAGTGTGATTCTGGCTATCAGTTTTTCATATAGTCCCTTTATCATATTGAGGTAGTTACCTTTGATTCCTATCTTTTGAAGTGTTTTTATCAGAAAAGGATGTTGAATTTTCTTGAATGCTTTTTCAGCATCAATTGATATGATCATGTGATTTATCCCTTTCAATTTGTTAATGTACTTTATTACATTAATTGATTTTCTTGTGTTGAAACATCCTTGCCTTCCTGCTATACACTAGGTCGTGGTTTTAATGTATGATTGAATTCAGTTTGCTAATATTTTGTTGAGAATTTTTGCATTTATGTTAATTACAGAGATTGGATTGTATCTTCCTTTCTTATAGCATCCTGGTCTTGATATTAAAATATTAGCTTCATAAAATGAGTAAGGTAGAGTTCCTTTTTCCTCAATTTTTTGGAAAAGTTTGAGCAGGATTGGCATTAATCCTTTTGGAATGTTTGATAAAATTCCCCCACAAAGCCATCTGACCATGGGCTTTTCTTTGTAGGAAGATTTTTGATGACT
Organism: Myrmecophaga tridactyla; assembly: GCA_004026745.1. Lineage (NCBI taxonomy): Eukaryota > Metazoa > Chordata > Mammalia > Pilosa > Myrmecophagidae > Myrmecophaga > Myrmecophaga tridactyla. The sequence continues at coordinate 37,301 of PVIY010008778.1, read as the reverse complement.
GATTGAATCTCTTTACTTGTGGTTGGCTTGTTGAAGTCTTCTATTTCTTCCTGAGTCAGTGTTGCTTGTTTGTGTGCTTCCAGGAATTTGTCCATTTCATCTGAGTTGTCTAGCTTGTTGGCATATAGTTGTTCATAGTATCCTCTTATTTCTTTTATTTCTTCAGGGTCTGTTGTTACACACCCCTTCTCATTTCTGATTTTGTTTATTTACATCCTCTCTCTTTTTTTTTTTCTCAGTCTTGCTAGTGGCCCATCAATTTTATTAATTTTCTCAAAGAGCCAACTTTTGGTTTTATTGATTCTTTCTATCATTGTTTTGTTCTCCCATTCATTTATCTCTGCTTTAATCTTTGTTATTTCTCTACTTCTATTTGCTTTGTAGTTAATTTGCTGTTCTTTTTCAAGTTCCTCCAGATGTGATTTTAAGTCCTTGATTTTTTGCTGTTTCTTGTTTTTTAAACATAGGGATTTAGGGCAATAAATTTCCCTCTCAGCACAGCTTTTGCCACATTCCATAAGTTCTGATAAGTTGTATTCTCATTTTCATTCATCTCCAGATAGCCACCAATTTCTCTAGCAATTTCTTCTTTGACCCACTGGTTGTTTGAGAGTGTGCTATTTAATCTCTATACGTTTGTGAATGTTCTCATTCTTTGGTGGTTATTGAGATCCAGCTTGATTCCATTGTGATCAGAGAAAGTGCTTTGAATAATTCCAATGTTTTTAAATTGATGAAGACCTATTTTGCGCCCCAGCATATGATCTATATGGAGAATATTCCATGAGAACTAGAGAAGAATGCGTAACCTTGTGCTTTGTGCTACAATGACCTATTTCTGTTAGGGCTAATTCATTTATCAAATTATTTAACTTCTCTATTTTCTTGTTGATTTTCGGCCTGGTTGTTCTATCTATAGAGGAGAGTGGTGTATTGAAGTCTCCTAATATTATTGTTGAAACATCAATCACTCCCTTCAGTTTTGCCAATGTCTGTCTCATAATTTGGAGCTCCTTGATTGGGAGCATAAACATTTATGATCATTGTATCTTCCTTGTGAATTGACCCTTTAATTAGTATATAGTGTCTTTCTGTGTCTCTTATGATGTCTTTGCATTTAAAGTCTATTTTGTCTGACAATAGTATAGCTACTCCTGCTTTCTTTTGTTTACAATTCACATGGAAAATCTTTTTCCATCCTTTTTCAATTTTTTGTATCCTTGTGTCTAAAATGAGTCTCTTGTAAGCAGCATATAGTTGGATTATATTTCTTAATCCATTCTTCCATTCTGTATCTTTGACATTCAAAGCTGTTATGGAATAGATGTCCACCATCTTATCTTTTTTAAAAAAATTTATTTATCAGGTCTATATATTCTTTTCCCTCATTGTCTTTTCATCTTTTTAATTACCCTTACTAGTACTCTTCAATTCTGTGCCCTCCTCCAGACCTCCCGCTCCTGTTTTTTTTTTTTTTTTTTTCAGCTGGCAGAACTCCTTTTAGTATTTCTTGTCGCACTGGTCTCTTGTTGACAAATTCTTTCAGGACTTGTCTGTGAATATTTTAATCTTTCCCTAAGTTTTGAAGGACAGTTTGGCTGGGTACATAATTCTTGGCTGGAAGTTTTCCTCTTTCAGGATCTTGAACATATCATATCACTGCCTTCTCACTTTCATGGTGCTAGTTGAGTAGTCTGAACTCAGTCTTATGTGGTTTCCTTTGTATGTAGTAGATTATTTTTCCACTTTTATTTTCCACTTCCATTATATTTGCCACTTTCAGAATTTTCTTCTTCTCTTCAACATTTGACAGACTGATTAGTATGTGTCTTGGGGAAAGCCTGTTTGAATTTATTCTGTTTGGAGTTTGTTGGGATTCTTTGGCTTGCATATTTATGTCCTTTAGAAGGGTTGGGAAGCTTTCCGCATATATCCTTAACTACTCTTCCTAGCCCTTTACACCTCTTTTCTTCTTCTGGGACACCAATGATTCTTATACTTGTGCCCTTTGTTTTTGTCTATCATTTCCCTGCGATTCAATTCAATTTTTTCCATCTTTTTTGCCATTTGCTGTCTTGAGTCTTCGACTCAGTTATCCTGTCCTCTATACGGCTTATTCTTTCTTCTGTTGTGTCACCAGATAGTCAACAGAGTTTTTGGTCAGCAGAGTTTTTAATCTCTGTGATATCTCCTATTTTTCTATTTATTCTTTCAAATTCTTCTTTATGCTCTTCTGTCTTCTTGATCTCCTTTATGTCATTTGCCATCCCACTTATTTTATTAAATAGAGTTATATGAACATCTATTAGCTGTTCCAATGTCTGTATCTCCCCTGGTGTTTTAATTTGGTCTTTTAGCCGGACTATTTTTGTCTGCATTGTGATATGCTTAGTGATCTTCTGTTTTTTTCATCACATGTAAATATCTTGGTCGATTTACACTGGGAGTTGATTTCTTTCAGTAGTCCAAGGCCTTGTGTTTGCAGGACAGATGTGCTGCAGGGCACAATGTGGTGATTCACTCCAGGGCAGGTAGAGGAACAGGTTGGGAATGTTACACTGGTGCTTGTGAATATGGGTGCCCAGCAGCCAGGGAGGATGCAGCTGTGTGGGTGCACAGGTCTGGGGTATATAAACCTGCTGTGTGCTGGTCTAGGGCATGGGGCCCTTTCCACACATGCATAGAGCTGTGGTATCAGGTCAGTATTATGCCTTCATTTGTTGGGGACCCAGCTGTGCATGTCAGCACTTTCTCAGACCTGGGAAGTATGACGGGGCCATGTACATGAACACTTCTATGACTGCTGTAAACTGACATTCCAAGAGCTGAATGTCATAACTGGGGTCCGTGAGAATGCATGGTTCTACGAGTGCCATACACTGAATTTCCCAGAGCTGAAGGACATGATTGGGCCCCGTGCATATGTGTGGGACTAGGATAGCCTTAAACTGATGCATAAAGCTCAGGTGGGGAGGAGTGAGGCTGTATGACACTAAGGGCAGGGGTGGCCTAGCTATGGAGGTTAGTGCCCGCAGCCTTTATGCTCTGGCTGATGACAGCCTGCAGGGAACAGGGAGGGGGAAGAGTGCAGGAGAGGTGGGGATTCAACTACACTTGGGGTGGGGGTGGGGGGCAGGTATGTGCACTGGGGACTGGTGGGGTGGGGGTGCCTGGAGCATGGGGAATGGGAACGGGTGACTGGGTTTGGGTGCAAGAAACATGGCCTGGCTTACTTCCTAGTCCCCAGCTCCCATCTGTGCACTCCCAAGGGCTCTGCACACCAGCTTTCTGCCTTTCAGTTCCTCAGCCTCTGCAACCAGGGCCACCCTATATGGTGCTGACGGCTCTCCCAGGTCAGTTGCACTCTTGAATTGCCATCTTAGTCGCCCTCCCATCCCTTTTCTAATTTTTGTGTGGAGCAGGACTGAATTCGACTTACTCTATTCGGCCATCTTCTCAGAAGTCCCACTTCTTCCAGAAAGCTATTCTTTACAGGTTTGTCACTCAGGATGGAGCCTTGGATTCTCTCCCTTGAGAAGTGACATCTGACTTTCTGTTAAACTGTTCTCACTTGAACTTTTTTTATATAATGGTTTATCCATAATCCATTTTCTTAGACTTCTGGAAATTTTGTGTTCATAAGTTCCTGTACCAATATATCAAAAGCTTATTTAATTTTATGTTCCTAAACCAAGCCCTTGTTTTTAGAGCATCTCTTCACTGTGGCTGGTGATGAACTTTTGTGCTGAACCGATTCCAGGTCTGATGTGCACAAAGTTTTAAGGGCCCAACAGCACAAATTTATTTTTTAAATGTTAATTAATCTTGTGGATCTTGAGTGGAAACTAATTTCAAGATTAACAGATTCTTAAAAGTTTTTAGATATTCTCAAAATAATAAAGCCATGTAGAGTTAAATAATTTTTATATCTAGCCAGTCCACACAGTTCCTAATATTGTTATAGTTATGATTATAAATTATGTGTTGTTTCTGTAATGTCTTTTTAGTTTTATGGTGATAATTTAAAAGTTCTTAAGGTTACCACTAGTTACCCCTATTACTACGCATTATTGTTCCAAAGCATGATGGACATCTTAAAAAAAAAAAAAGAAAATCTCTTCTTATTTTGGGTGTAGAATATTGATATAAACACAGGATACAGATGAGGTTACACAACAGACAAAAAAATCTGAGGGGCTCATTCATAGAGCAACATATCTGAATCATAAACCACGCATTTCCATTTAAGAGTAAAAGTTGTACTGAAGAATAGGTCAATGGCCAAAAAGATCATTTTAAAATTGTCTTTTATCTGTTTTTATCATTTAGAATTTGTAATTGACATTCTGTGTTATTCTTGTGCAAATATCAGAGAATTTCCATTGAGGATTTGTCATGTACTTTTGATACTGACATACATGGATAAGAGGATTCCTAACAGGTTTCTTCTTTGAAAAGTAAATTAATAAGCATTAAGCATTTATCAGATGATGAGCATTTGATAAAGGTTTGGCAGGAAGCTACTTTGAGACAGTATAAATAACTGGTTCCTTAAAACATTCATTAATCAAAATATATGGGCTCTCTTCCAGATTCTGCTCAACCAGGTAGCAAAACCTCAGAGGTACAATCTTTATTCTAATTCATGTAAATACTATAATTTAGTAAGCTAAGCTTTGATGTCATTGATGAGAAAGCGGTCAGATTTTGCAATTATAGGAACTAAAATGACCTATTACAGTAGGGCTTTGGGAAATTAAAAAAAATGGACAAATGATAAGATTTTAAATTGACACAAAACTCAGGAGGAAATTGGCTTCAGGAATAAGACAAGAACTCAAGAGGTACTAGAGTCAATGGAAAGTCTGTTCATCACTCTTTGAAGCAGGACATACACTAGATGAAGATTCCCAGAGCTATATTCTAGAGGAGATTTGCCTAGACAGTCATGATTGTTTAGATTGGTATTTTTGCTCCTTTGCTCAGATGATTCATCTCCCTAAGCCACCTGTTTTCAGACTTATGCACAATCTTAAAGCATAAAACACACAAAATACACCTCAAGAATATGGGAAATGCATAAGGAGTCAAAAGCTCCAAGGGATCCTTGATATCTAATAGGGATGCTGGTCAATGATGGGTAATTGGTTTATTCTGTGATATTTACAGTGATATGTAAAACTGTGATAAATATTGCAGTTCATGAAGATTTGATGCTAAATAATGTCCTATAAATCAGAATAAATAGTATGCATCACCTCATATTACTCAGTCTACATTGTAACCTTTGTCACATTATTTAGTGTCACCTACAAAACTAGATTTAACTGTACCTGTAAATTTGAGAAACTATTTTCAATTTTAGTAATCATCATCATTGTTCAAGTTTGTATCATCACTTGAGCTCTGCCAAGACTGAGAGCCCTGATCCCTGTTTGGAGTCTTGTCTTTCGAGATGTGCTCCCAGCTCCTTCCTACACTGTTGCACACACTACTTGTGAGAACTTCATTCTCCATCTCCATTCTATTAAATAGAAAATATCCCCTTTCTCTGGGTCTTTTCATCCTTCCCCCAATTCTCACTCTTCAAAATTTACTCCAGAATTTAAGGTTTTGCAAAAGAAAAATTCAAGGAAAAAATGTGGCTTCTGTTTTTTTTCAGCTTTTAAAAAAAATGAAAAGAGCTATGCATGAAACAGGACAGACAGTGGGCTCTAGACAGCATTCTTGAACAGGGAAATGAAAACACCATTAGAATAATGTACAAATTAAACGGTCACTCAGAAATTCTGCTTAGTAAATCTTTGTGTTCAAGCAAAGTAATTTTAATCTACATCCAAATGCCTATTACAGGGGAAAGCATATCTCAATCATCTAAGTCTCTGTTTTGAATATACTCCCCCAATACATTTATTCCTTGACACACAGCAGCACTTCGGTGTGCTTGAGTCTCCACATAAGCAGAGAATTTTCATGTAATGACAATTTACTTGTTGCTCTTAATTTTCCAAGAAATAGATCTATCCCATCCCAGTAGCCCAGACTGTATAGAATTTTCTCTAAGGTTGCTTTTATCACTATAAACCCTAGGTGTAAAAGTGTATGATATGAGGATTTGATTTTGACTTATATCAGGGGATATTTCTTAAATACAGATCTCCAGCCTTGCTCTTTTCCTCTTCAATGTCCATATGCCACCAACAGCATCTTGGCTCCACGGGTTGAGAGGTATCTTGGCTACACATATGGAAGCAATCTTTACATGGTAGCTATCTTGTGAGAGGCAAGCCTGTCATACTGCCTACTTTGATAAATATCAGAGAGGTGTTCACACCTCCCTTTTTTATGTTCCTCTGAGATATGGAGTAGGATATTACAAAGAAATCTTTGTGCCCACAGAGATGAGACACAGAATCAGGTTGAATCATTTGTTAATCCCTCACAATTGTATAAAATAGGCATAGTTTTTTAGCTTCCCCAAACTATGTATGAATTATTATCTTGGGAATAATCTACAATTTGATAATTATTCTTCCTAAAATACTTAATTTCTCTTTAACACAATTTTTTTTTTTTGCAGAGAAAAAGCGAATGTTGGGGACATGACTCACTTTCTGATAACACAGTAGAAAAGAGGGAAATAGTATGCAAAATAACATACTCAATAATATATAAGTAAATCGGCTAGAAAATCACCTATTTGTTGAAAAAACTGATGCAAACTGGAAAAAAATGTATGTCAGACCACATTGTGATCACAGACTGAAAAGTAAAGTCTTGCTTTCAAAGTCTCCGGAGGAGAAGTATTAATATCTCCGTTCTGCATACTGTCATTGAAGTCAACAGGGACACTAGCAACAAATCTGGCCTAATATTAAAAGTAGGAAATGTCGGAAATTGGGTTGACAAAGATAGAAATTATTAATCACCTACACTATGTATCTGACAAAGTGCATATATATTCTTGCGAAGGACCACACTACAATAAGACCATGATTACTTCCACTGAGAACAAGGAAACCGAGCTCCGAGAAGTGCGGTGACAGGGACAAAAGTATAAAGCCAGGAAGTGGCAGAACTGGGGTTAGAATGTCTATATTTATTAAGTAATTTACAGATTCTGCCACACATCGTGTATGTATTTCTGTCTCCTAGCATAGGAATGCTGGCTATATGGAGGGGTATAGTACTTTTTTCTGTTTTCATTTGTTATCTGCCTCCTATTGCTTTTAGAATATATTTAGACTTGTACTTGTAAAACTATAGTGGAATGAGTTCAAATGGCTTTTATATAATGATACATCTGAATGTTAAAGAATAAAAATCAGAGAAACACAAGTTACTTTTATCTAATTCATTTCTCATTTGAAGTAACTCTAAAATAGGAAAATAGATTTTCAACAACTATCTTCTACATATCTCTTTGTAACATCCTCTTACATATCTCAGAGGAGCATAAAAAAGCTAATATTTATCAGGGTAGGCAGTATTAAGTTTATTATATAGAAAAGATGGCTTAAGTAAAGAGAAAAATATCAGACTACAGCAATATTACCATAAGCATGTTCTATAATTCACTAGGGCTTTATATAGTCTTAGACTTATCTTATTTAAGACATTTTCAAGTGGTAACTAAACTTTTGCTTTACTGAAGATATTTTAGCTGGTCACTAAGCTTGAGTTGAGGCTGAATAAAATATTTTGTATACAAAATATGGACCTACCATATTTAAGGGCTTGAGAGGAGAAAAAAAGAGTAGCCCATTCTTCTTCTCACTTTGTCTTAGGACAAATATTTGTGGACTAATATATACGCACTTTAAAATCTGGCGTTTTAGGTAACAAAATAGCAACAGTGCATCATTGTCTAAAGACAGGAGAGAAAAACAAAATGGGCAACCTTTTCATGATCAATATGTTTGCAAAATACTAATTTTTCTTCCAATGTCATAAATCATGTAAACAAAATGCATTATGCTGTTGCTCAGCCCATCCATCTACTTAATTTTGTGGCCTTTTTTATTCAGGTGTGAATTATTATATTTTATCCATGGTGTATCTCCCAAACATATTTAATAAGACAAAAATAGTTCCTAGTACCTAGAAAATGATAATTATTTCAATTTAGCAATGAATATAATTCTGAACATACTGGCCAACAAAACAAAAATACAGGAGCATTTAGTTATATAGTACCAGCAATATTCAGAAAGGGAATGGTTTCGAAGGATGTTATTTTTTACTGCCATTAAAACCTGGGACAAATTTATAATACTAAATTTTTTTTTATAAAAACTACATATTTTTTAATTAGAAAGTTTTCTAATAGAATCTTTTTTCAATTAATTATTTCATATTGAAACCCTTTATAATTGTTGAACTTCAAGAATAACCTAACGATGTCTAAGTGGATATAACTCATATGTTGTAATAAATCATGGAGATAATTTAGACCATATAGAATGAGAAATTGTTCACCTATCAATGAAATAATTTCCAGTCTTTGCATATCTTAAAATCAACCCAATCCAATATTTAAAAAACTGACCTGTCTAACATGAGTTTTTGCTTTTCTAGAGAAAGGTGTGTTTTTGATACTAGACTTAGAAAGAGAACTATTCCACATATACAGAGGTAGGAACTATCCTCCCTATTCACAGAGTTGGCATCCTAAATGATCAATATTTTTTCCTCAGGAGAGGACTTAATTTACCTCACAACGCATGCAACAAAGAGTACAGAACAAACTAGAGATAATGCTGATTTGAGTGACTTCAGGGCTGTATATGAAAATATGCATTTGAGAATCAGTGTTGATTAAAAGCTGAACAACTCTAAGTAGCTGCTATTATATAGTAATGACAGTGGTAGGATGAACTGTCCTTGATATGTGCAGAGAGCAAGAAAGTCTAAACCTTGGGCACTAATTAGTCCTATGGCCTTTCAGATTTTCAATCTGTATTCTGTTAATACCTACCTTGTGGCGGGGGACTGGACATATCCTAGTTTTACTGCATTCATGGATCTAAGTACTGGCCCTCCTTCATGGAGGTAGCCTGACCATCATTTATTCACGTTTAGGGACACACTACCCAAAGGGGTGTGAAACAAGTGACAGCAACTATCCAACGTGCAGTGAAAATCAATAAAACAAAACTAGCTTTTTTCAAAAAACTTCTACATTGATTTGCCCTGTCCAGTGAATCATATTCAATTACTCATCATTAATCATTGCATTTTTGTTCTATTACATTTAGTTTGTCATTCTTTCCATGATTATCCCAAGTGCCAAGAATCGATTGTCTGAAAAACTAGTAACTTGTTTGTGAAGTTTTCTGCAAAAACACTTTTCAATTGTATTTTTTTAAAAGAGAATAAGATAAGCCTTGGTGATGAAAATTAAAATCTAAATCGCAAAATTTGTGGAAACCATTTATGAATTAATGGCTTCAAAATAATTAGAGTAATTTCAGATGTAGCAGTGTTTTAGTTAAAACAAAAGATTAAACAAGAAAACATTGTAAATGAGTGGCTTAGAATTTAATGAAACATTCATTGACCATCTGCCTACACTCCAATTTTAAACAACTGTACATTCTAATATCTGAAAATAAAAATTTTAATAATAAGCTTAAGTTTTATTTTAGGTTACTTTGACCATCAATGAAAAAAAGAACACAATTTTCAATTAGAGAACTTTTACATTCTGTTCAGCATTCCTGGAAATTAAGAAATAAAAAGTTATTTATTTAAATTAGCGAAATCAAATACTTTTGTAAAATCGCAGATATCAAAGCTAAGTAAGCAAGGAAACTGTAAATTGTTATGCTTGCAATGATGATTTATATCTGGGTGGCAGAATGATGTTTCCACTTTTAAAATTAAGCATATTTTTCCTTAAATAAAACATTGTTGAAGCTTCCTCTTATGTTATTTTAATCAGTGAGTTGCTAACATAATATTCAGTGTCAATTTTAACATGTCTTTCCTTTTGATTTTTACCTCTGTGTGTTTTGTTCTCCCACATATTCATTATCTTCCCTTGAATTCACTTAAAATAAATTTTGCAAACCAAAAGTAACTAGTAATGTTCTTACCCAGAGAGACAATTATTGGAGCCACTGTCAGGACTAACCTTATTCTATTTCCAGTGTCATTAAGCTGGAATGACAGTAGTGACTCAGGGGCGGGCCACGGTGGCTCAGCAGGCAAGAATGCTTGCCTGCCATGCCAGAGGATCCGGGTTCAATTCCCGATGTCTGCCCATGTGTAAAAAAAAAAAAAAAATAGTGACTCAGAATGAAGCAAAGGCTCTGACACCTAAAACCTACTCTAGAGTGCAGAAAAGAATTTTCTGGAATAGACCATACTACCTATGTGTTTAAGATTCTGAAAAGTATAAATTCAAAGCAGTTTCAGAGATGGGTTATTAAATAAATATTCTGGAAAATGACTACCCAGTTAAAAACTATTTTCATTTGCTACTTCAGAACATATGCCAAGATAATTTGTAGTTCAATAAAAGAGTAAATGTTAACACAATTGCAAATTTGTTTGTAAAGAGTACATATAAAAGAATAAATAAATATACGTCTTGAAATTTTTTCTACAGACAGCTAAAATGCAGTATTCATAAACTGGCATGTTGGACTGCATACAAATTTGAAAATCAGTATAGAAAAAAGCAATCATCACAATCTCAAGTATTAATGCAGATTTGGTGCTGTATGAAGAAGAAAGTATCACTATTAATAATATAAAAGTTCTACAGATTAATAGAGAAAAAGCTCGTGCAAATTGAGAATGGACAACCAGACATATGCAAAGTAAAGTCAAACAATTAATCCAAATGGCCATCTTCATAAGTATTAAAATACATAAAGATTTCCAATATGGCAAGATGCTGTAGACCTATCTTTGCTTCTGCTTCTTGCTACATGCAAATATAAGTCCTAGAAATGTAAGTCCTACAAGACACAACCTAAGGAAACTCTGAAACATGGTCATGACCACGTTTGGGACCATAAGGCTGAGGGAATGTATCAGGCCACTTTGCATCACCCTAATTAATAAAGAAGGCCTCCTATATCCAAAATTCCCCAACACATGATATCCAGCAGAAATTAGACCACATAGACTCATCTCCTCCAGATAAAACAGGTTTCTCTGATATTATGTGAGGCTGAGCTTGACAACACCAGCAAGGTGGACCAAAGGGGAACTATAACAGAAATAAATAATCATGGGAAACACTTTTCCTTTCCAACAGGCCTGATGCTTGCTTTTCCACAGACATGGGTGGAGGGAAGGGGACATATGCAAGAGTAACCCAGTCATAGCGAGCATCCTGGTACAGGAAACCTCTTTATCCCCACTGACTCAAAACTCTCCTTCCACAACCAGAGACATCAGGCCAGTCAGGGAATACTGGTATTCCATCAAAGGACATCTAGTGTTTAGGGAAAAAAGAAACTGTCTCTACCCTCTCAGCCAGCACCAGATGAGAGCAGTGGGAGCCACAGAGGCAACAAATAAATCAAACGGACCAAACTAGCAGTGTAGAGGCTCTAAAACATGAACTAACATTGAAACTCCAGGCAACCCTCTAAACTTAAGCAGGGTGACTGATGACTAAAATGCAACGTTTAAGTTGAATGCAAAATCTCCTAAAATGATTGGAAAATGTCCAGGGTACCATTGAAAATCACCCATCACAACAAGAATGACTAAAATGACAATTTGAACGAGAGAAGACGATCAACTGATGCCAACACTGAGATGGGATCAGAGTTGGAATTACCTGTCAAGCATTTAAAGGGTATGTCATAAAAATGCCTCGACAATCAAAAATTATCTTGAAACAAACAAAATATCAGCAAAGAAATAGAAGTCATAAAAAACCCACTAAATCAGAATTCTAAAACTGAAAAATGAGGTGATAGAAATACAGGATGGTCACAGCAGGAGAGTGGATATGGTAAGAGGACAGAATGAGCGAGGATGAGAACAGAACAATGTAATTCACTGGCTTTGAACAACAGTGAGGAAATAGACTGAAAAAATATGAACTGAGATTTAGGGAACTCTAAGACAATAAAAAAATGACTCAACATTCATATAATCAGAGTCCCAGTAGCAGGAGACAGAGTGAGACTGAAAAAAATTTTGAAAAAAAAAAAGGCTGAAAACTTCCTGGATTTGACAAAAGACATAAACTTACTGAACCAACAAACTGAGAAAGACCCAGCAGGAAAAAGAGAAAGAATTTCAGGTCAAGATGCCTTATAATTAACTTTTGAAAACTAAAGACAAATAAAAAATCTTGAAAGTATTCAGACAGAAACAATATACTACCTATAGATGTACAGCATTTCAAATCATTCCTTCTGTAGCTCAGGAGAGCGTCCCATCTCACCTGGCCTACCTTAGTTTCCTATCACTGTGCCCCCACTGCAGTTCTTTTGGGCTCTACATTATCCTCTCCTTTCAAGTCTAGATAGGTTGCAGAGATAAGTTTATGATTATGAAATAAAAACAAACAAAAACTTAAAAAAAAGATTTGTTCAAGGGAGTTACTCAAATCGAAAAGAAATTCAAAATAAGGTATCTCGGAACATCAGGAAAGAAAAAGGAGCAAGGAAAAAAGTAGAACTATGGATGCATATAATAGGTTATGCTTTTCTCATAAGTATTATAAAATATCTTTGACAGTTATAGCAAAAATTGTAACAACTTCTTTATACAATGTAATATTTCAATGTGGGGGAGATAAAGAGACATAAATAGAGTAAAATAGAAGTCGACTGCTATAGGCAATAAATGTATACTGTAACACCCAGACCAATCACTATGAAAACTATTCAAAGAGATACACTCAAGAACACTCTAAATATATCCAGATGGAATTCAAACAATGTGTCCACATAACTCACAGGAATGCAAGAAAAGAGAAATTTAGGAATGAGACCCAGAGAAAACAACTGAAAAATAAATAATAAATTAGCATACTTAAGTGCATTAGCATGCGAATAATTACGTTGAATATAAATAGTAAAAAACAACAAATAGCGTGGATGCAAAATGATGACCCACTTATATGTTGTTTATAAAGAAAATCACTTTGAATTCAATAACAAAGGTAGATTGAAAGTGGAAAAATAGAAAGAGATGTACTATGCAAATATTAATCAATAAAAGCAGGGTTGGCATATTAATGTCTAATAAAATTAGACCTCACATCAAAGAAAATTTCTAGAGACAAAAGGGTACATTACATAAAGATGAAACAATCAACCCACCAGCAATATATAATTCTGTGTTTACACCAAATACCAAAGTCTCAAACTACTTGAAGCAAACATTGATATAGATTAAAGGAAAAATAGACAAATCCAAAATTCTATTTGGAGATTACAATACCCCTCTCTCAGCAACTTAAAGAACTAAATGAAAATTAAAATACAACATATCAAAATGTGAGGAATATAGCTAAAAGTAAAATTTATAACAATAAATTGTTGAATACAAAATTAGGAAAGGGGCGGGCCCTGGTGGCTCAGCAGGCAGAGTTCTTGCCTGCAATGCTGGAGATTCTGATGCCTTCCCATGCAAAAAAAAAAAAAAAAAAAAATAGGAAAGCTCTCAAGTCAATAGGTAATATTCCTACCTGAAGAAACTAGCAAAAGAGGAGAAAAATAAACACAAAGCAAGCAGAACTAAGAAATAAAGATAAGGATAGAAATAGGAAAATAATAGAGAAAATCAAGGAAATAAAAACTTGAATCTTAAGAAAAGGAATAAAGGTAATAACAATTTAACAAGATTAACAAAAATAAATATAAAAGAGAATCCACAAATCTCCAATGTATGAAATAAAATATGGATTATCAATGCAGATCCTGCAGCAATTCAAAAGGAATACACGAACGTAACAAATATCTCTCCACCCATATGTTCAACATCTAAGAAGAAATTAGCCAATTTCTGCAAAACCTCCAATTTATCAAGTTAACAAAAATTCATGATGATGGAACAATCTAAATAGCTATGTAATTATTAAATAAATTGAATATGTAATAAAACATCTCTTCAAAGTGTATTTCCAGGCTCAGATGGTTTCATAGCAGAATTCTACCAAACATTTACACAATTTCTTCCAGAAAATAGAAGGGTAGAGAATACTTTCAACTCGCTGTATGAGACCAATATTTCCCTGATCCTAAAACCAGAAAAAGATTGTACTAAGAAAACTTCACAACAAGATATCTCATGAACAGGGACATACATATCTTCCACAAGATATTAGGAAACTACATCAAACAATGTGTAAAACTAACTATAATTTGTGAACAAGTGCATATTTCAGGTATGCAAGATTGGTTTAACAGTAAACAATCTATTTATCTCACCATATCAATAAGATAAAGAAAAAAATCCACATGATAATTTCAGTTAATGAGAAAAGATTGACAAAGTCTAACAACATTCATGATAAAAAAAAGAAAAAAAGCTTCACAAGGAATTAAGAAAAGAGTAAAATTATATCAACTTGATAAAGAATATCTACCAAAAAATAAAACTACAGCTAACATTATATCTAGTGGTAAAATTCTGAATACTTCCCCCTAAGACTAATAACAACAGGAAGATATCCAAATGCACTATTCTTTTGCCACAGTACTGGAAGATCTAGCCACTACATTAGGGTAAGAAAACAAACATATAAAAACATGATCAGTGCCAGAAAATCTCAAGGAATATATTAAAAATATATAATTCCTAGAACTAAAAGTAAATTCGCCAAAATCATGGGATACAAGATCAATCCACAAAAGTCACTCACATTTATATATGCTAACAACCAACATGCATAAACCAAAATTAAAACACCATATAGTTTTCCAAGCGAAATGAAGTATTTCGGTACTACAGAGTTTTTATGATGAATTATTTTTAATGTGGATGAAAGAAATCAAAGAAGATGAATGAAAAGACATATCATTTTCTTGATTTGATGTAATTAAAAAGTCCATTCTCCCCAAATTGATCCATAGGTATAACATAATTTCTATCAAAATCTCAGTAAGACATTTTACAAACATGAACAAGTTTATTTTAAAATTTATATGCAAGGTTAGAGGCCCTAGAAGAAGTAAAACAACCTTGGCACCAAAGAATAAAGTGGAAGGAATCACTCTACCCAATATCAAGGCATATAATATGGTTAAAATAATCAGGCAATGTGGTATTTATGCTATTTGAAAGAGGTGTGAGAGCAATTCAATGGAGGAAAAATATTTTTTTTAACAAAGGATGCTGCAATAAACACAGAACCTCTACCTAAATTTTATTTATATATTCATTTTTCAACCTAAATCTATACCTTATATAGAGTTAACTCAAAATAGATGGGAGTTAAATATAAAATTACAATACATTTTAGAAAAAACATTGAAGTAAACTTCTAGATTATGGTTAAGCAGGAATTTCTAGACTTGACACTAAAATCATGTTTGATAAAATGAAAAAATGCTAAGTTGGACTTTGTCAAAAACTGGACTCAACAAGTAGATGATAGACTGTAAGGCATACAAACCATGGAATACTGCTCAGCAATAAAAAGAAACTATTCATACACACTGACACGTGAATGAATTTCAATGATATTATGGGAAATGGAAATAAAAATGCCAATCCCAAAAGTTTATATAGAATATGATACATTATATCACCTTATATATAATAAAAGCTTATTTCTTCCACATAAGCTTGCTTTACATCTGAACAGTTGTCCACCTAAGGTTTTCTTCACTTGAGGAACCCATGATCAAGGTTGCTTTTTTTTCTGTTGGTTTCCTCATATCAACATAAGTATCATGTTACTGTGATAAGTTTTTGTACATGTGGATGCTAAATGCCATCTTGGATCACTGTTTTCAGCCTTATATTTCTTATAAGTCTGCTGTAAAAAACTCTTTCACCTTTTATCTATCTGGAAAAGTCATTGTTGGGTGCTCATTTTTGAATGATAGTTTTGCTGAATACAATATTTTTGGTGGGCAGTTATTTTTCCTTTCTTTCAGTACTTTGCATATATTATCCCACTGCCTTCTGGTCTTCATTGTTTATGCTAAGTTAGTGTCTATTATTTTTTGGCTTCCCTTTTAACCGATGCCACTTTTCTTTTGCTGCTTTCAGAGTTTTCTCTTTGTCTTTGAATTTTATCATTTTTATTTTAATGTTTCTGTTTGTGTTCATCCTACTTGGAGTTCTTTGAGCATCCTAAATGTGTAGCTTATGGTATTTCAATCAATTGGTAGCTTTCAGCCATCATTTCTTTGAGCACTTTTTCTTCTTGTTTCTCTCCTTCCCTTCTGGAACTCCCACTATGCTTATTCTGTCACATTTAATGTTGTCCCATATTTCTCTGAGGCTCTAATTTTCTTCATTTTTTTCTTTCCATTCTTGCGCTTGCATAATCGCTATTGATCTATCTTCAATTTCACTAATGCTTTCTTCTGCCAGTTGAGATCTACATTTGAATCCCTCTAAGATTCATTTCAATTATTGTATTATTAAACTCCATAGCTTCCATTGTTTTTGAAATAATTTCTACCTCTTAATTAATATTTTCTATTTAATGAGATGTTATTATCGTATCTTCTTTCTTGCTTGCTCATGCTTTTCTTTAATTCTATGAACACATCGGCAGTGGCTTCTTTGAAATAATTTTCTTTTAAATCCAACATCTGGTTGCTGTCATAGGAAGTTTCTGATTCCTGCTTTTTTTCGAGGTGTGCAGGTTATATTTACCTGTTTCTTAACGTCTTGTACATTTTTTCTTGGAAAGTGCTTCCCTGCCCTCTAGGGCTTGCTTCTATTATTTTCTTGTTTATTAATGAATGGTTGGAGTATTTAAGTGAAGTCTATTCCCCCTCTCACAGCTTAAATGTCCAATGTTGCTCTTCAGGGTGTCATAATTTGGGAAAGGCCACTGCCGCTCAGTTAGGTAGTGTACTGGTAGAGCTCTCCTCCACTTTTTCCCTGACCACACCCAGCTGTTACTCTCCAAAAATTGTTAGAATAGTGTCCTATTTTTTCAAGAATGTCCTAGTACATAAATGCCTCTACAAACTATTCTTATACCACTATCTCCACTCTTCTTGAGAATGCCCTCTGGTTTAAACATTTCCACACTCTGTTATAAATGAATTACATTCCTTTGGAGTTTAGGAGTTATCTGTTTTATATCCTACTTCTACCCTGAAACAAAAAATCTCTATGTCAGGCCTTGGAAATGGGGGTGGGGGCAACCACAAGCTTTGTTATGAGTGACAGTTCTGCTGCAGCTACAGATTGTTTGGTGGAGAGGTCTACCTGAGGTTGCAGCATTGTACCTCTGAGACCTTCACCAGCTGAGGGAAGGGCTACAGAGTCCCAGTTTTTTCAATGTTCCATGGGTTTGGCAGGAAAAGGAAACTCCACCTCTCCACCACATTCATCCAGGACTTAGCTTTAGCAAGAAGCAGCAGGCAGGGTTGGGGATGGGGTGAGAAACAGTCAGTTTCTGCTCCTGCTGTGAAGTAAGCCTTTCAGATGGATGTTGAAGACAGAGGAGCTCTGTGTTGGCTGCGACACTTTGAGAGGAGTCTCTATTTTGTTGGGGTGGGAAAGGGAGAGAGGGACGGTTTTTGTTTTAAATACCACAGATACTTAATTTTCTTACTGAATGTTCCTGTATATTTTCCTGAATAGATGCTTATTCATTTGCGGTTTGATCTTAAGACCATTTCTAGAGGCTTCACTTGGTTGTTTTTCCTTTAGTTTAAACCAGTTTCACTGGGAAGCATATCAGCCATGTTTTTCATGCTACCATGACAGAAGTCAATTCCATCTAAATAACATTTTTGATACGATAATATTTTAGAAATGGAGGACATAGAAGTGGTTGCAAAAGAGAGGTACCAGTGTGGCGCACAAAGGAAGAGGATGTGACTACACACACACACCAAAAAAAAACAACAACAGGAATCTTTACTCCTATTTAGACCATGGTAGAGGATGCACAAACCTACACAGGGGATAAAATTGTACAGAATTCAATACACATGCACACTCACGATGACATGTGCACAAGTAAAAATGGGGAAATCTGAATAAGATCAGAGGATTATATCAACATCAAAATCCTGGTCAGGATGTTATATAATACAATTTTGCAAACTATTTGCGATGGGAGAAGCTGGGCAAGGTTTACAAGAGTTTTCTGAATTATTTCTTACAACTGCATGTGAATCTACATTAGCTTAATATAAATCATAATTTAAAAAGTGGAATCTCAAAAAGCACCAAAAAATTGAGAAAGAAATAAGAAATAATAAGATCAAGAAAGAAATAATAAGAAATAATAAAGAAATAATAAGATCAAAGTTGCTGTCTTCCAGATCAAAAAAATGGAAAAATTGGCAATATCTAGGACTGGACAGTTTATGATGACATTGGCATTTGGGCAATATTTTCTGTATCAAATTTAAAATAGTGAAAATTCTAAAATATCTCATGTTAAAGAGGATGCAAAACAATGGCAATTTTGTTATCAAGCAAGGGCTGGCTGCTAGATGTACAAAGAGGTCAATACTATGACACAGGGAGTTTTTGAATACAGAAATACTTTTATTGTGAGGCTGACTGGCAAGAAGACAGGAAGTAAGGCTCAAATATGTCGCCCTGATCTTAGAGTTAAGGGAGATTTTAGGAGAATGGGAGGTGAACAGTAGGGACAGAGGTGGAAAGGGTTGACTTGACATAGTCCAACTGGCAAATTATAGAGTGGTCCATACGTGGTCGAGTGGATTCTGTACTGGATTTTCCTCACTGAAAGACCTCTCATATTTAAGTTGCTTCCAGTGTCCCCTTGTCCTAGTAATGTTGGTTCTAAGGGAGGTGACTTTTGCTCCTGATGTTTCAAAGTTTGTCTTGAGGACAAAAGTAAATTCACTGTGTCTGTTTGGTTAAACAAGCTCAGAAGAAAAGATTACAGAAACAGAGGACATCTTCCCCACAAAACAGTTTTATCCTGCCCACGGTTTCAGTTTCATACCTCATTTATAGGAATAGAAAATGGTAATGTGTTTATTGATATTTGCTATCTGGAATATTTAAATATTCTTACTCTTTCTTCCAGCATTTCTGGTTTTAGATATCTATACAAGAAAAACATACATATAAGCACATGTGCACACAATTGGGCGTTAAAATAACTATGCCAGTCTTTCTCTAATAGCATCACATTAAACCATACGAAATTGTCATTTCTCTGGATTAAATATGGTGGAATATATTCAATTTCATGTGGTGAAATGTATTTAATATTGTAATAATGAAAAATTGGAAAACAGTTATCAATAAGTAGTGTTAACATGAATAATGTGAAAATGTATTATGTAATGCAGTAGAGCTATTTAAAATAATGAGTTAGTTCTGTAGGAACTTGACAAATTAATCAAGTAACAAAACAGTGTATTTACTACAATTTTAAATAGATAGAAGAAATATAGAAAGATATGCACCAAACTGTTAAGAATAGTTACTGACCGGTGGTAAATGACAATTGAGGCACACACTAGGGAGGATTTTTATATTCTCTCTCTCTGCTTATTAATTAAATATTTACAATCAAGATGAATGAATACTATTTACTTCTATACTAGTACAGATTAATTTACCCTTTTACCCAGCAATCCATGTCTGCATTTTAGAAAAAAGAAAAATTCGTAATGTTGTACTATTGCAGATTTTTAATAGCAAAATAGAAAACTCCACGTCTAAATAAATAGGTTTCATTAAATAACTTTCTGAATCACTAAGCTATTTCGCAGCCATAAAAATCATGATGCATAAGAGTAATTTTTCATAGGAAAATAACATATAGAGACAATAAAAGAAAGAAAGATGATAAATTGTAGAAATATGATTACACATTTATTGGAAACTTGTATAGATGTGTGTGTGCGTGTATGTTCATTGTATGCAAGTAATGAATATTTACTATGGATTTACAGCCTGCCATGCAGACACCCTTTCTATTTCTAAGGAAAGTAACCCTAACTCTGTAGGTCAGAAGTGGCCAATCCCATTCCTGTTCCCTGGAAGCTCTGGGACTTGATGGCTCTAGTCTGTGATATTTCAATTTGTTTCAGTAACCCAAACGTGCTCATATATTACTAAGGAAGGTTACTGCAATACCGAGGTAATGACAGGAACTGGAGGTAGTGGTGTGGGGACTGGAGACAATAAATGTCCTGTGACTTCTTTCTAAAAGAATTGTGTGGCGTGATGTTTTCTACATGTGTTTTGGTACAGCCAGTCTCACAGCCTGCTTGATTTCCGATCTTGGATTGCCAGAATTTCTGTTGAATGATCACTCAGTATCTTTAAAATCTTTTTCTTCTTGGTATCTAGAATTGGTTTCATTAAAAAAAAAAAAAGACCTGCATTGAGAAAACAGAGATATCCATTATGAAAATGACCAGAAGAACATATTCCAAAAATTTTTACAGGGATTCTCCCTTGAAGAATTGAGCATGTAGTATTTGGCTGTTTTGAGTATTGCTGGGTTTTTTTTTTCCTTTAGTTATAACTTTTATTTCTTTTTAAGTGTTTCATATAATGTATGAATCTACATTTTTTTTTAATTTGTCGAATGAGAAATACATTCAGAATATCTGTGGCCTGGGCCACGGTGGCTCAGCAGGCAGGAATGCTTGCCTGCGATGCCAGAGGACCCGGGTTCATTTACCGGTGCCTGCCCATGTAAAAAAAAACAATATCTGTGGCCTTCTCTTACAGGCACAATTTTCATACACATTTCAGCATTGCTTTGGTCTTTGGTCTTGGAAATTTTTGAAAATTTAAATTTAATGTTTACAGTATCCAAAGTAGATATGGTAAAATGAGATAGTGTGTTCTCTCTCTTTCTCTCTCTGTGTATATAGCTCACTCTCTTTAGCTCTCTCTCCCTCTCCCTTTCTTTCACTTTTATTTCCTGAGAATACTGTGTAGGAATAAGCTAATATATGCTTAGTTGGTCAGGTTACAATAACAAACACCAGACAATCAGTTGCCTTAATAAAAGGACTTTATTGGTTTATGGTTTGGAAGTCACATGTAAAATCCATGTGTCCAGCAAGACCACACTTTCTCCCCTAAGTCTGTAGCATTCTGGTAGTGGCTTGCCACAATCCATGGGGTTCCTTGGCTTACATCTCTGCCTCCCATCAGATAGTGATTTCTTGCTCTTTGTGTCTGTCTTTCCAGTTTCTGAGTTCTGGCTTCTGGCTTCTTCTTATGCGGCCTTCAGTATTAGATTAAGTCCCACCCTGATTCAAATGGTCACTGCTTAACTAGTAATAACATCTTCAAAATGTCCTTCTTACAAATGGGTTCACAAGAATGCAGATTAAGAACATGCCTTCTGAGGGGACACATTTCAATCTACCACACTGGCAAAACAAACAATCCAATATCTCTGTGACTTCAAACAACAGAAGTTTACTTCTCGCTCATGCTGTTACATCCAGTGCAGTTAGGTGAGCTGCCTACTGCACATCCCACTGTGGTCCCCAAGCTGATGGGATGCTCAATATCTCTACAGGATCACAGCAGAGGGGACGAGGGCATGGAGAATTACACCTTGTCAGTTTTGATTAGGCAAATCAAGCTACATGACCCTAGTCAACTTCAAGAGGGAAGAGGGAATTGATTCTCCTATGTAAGTGGAAGAAGAAAAGCAGAAATGTTCACAAATAGTGTTAATGTGTACCATACTTCGCAATTATAGAATTCATTGCCAAATGCCTTCCTAACAGGTCATCATTGAATTCAGAGAAGTATAAATTATTAGGTTTGTATTAATCTGGAAACATGAAGGCTAACTTACAATTCATATAATTTTTTCTATATTTTTAATAGAATAGAGAGAAAATATTTGAACCATTTGAATTATTTGATTAACTATAAAGAATATGTCATTGGTTTCCAAATCCCAAAGTTTGAGATGTAAATTTTATCTTTCACATCAATCATTGTTTAAGAATGTCATGTTGGTTTGTGAATTTCATTTTGGAATGTGAAGTAGATTTCTTAGGACTGAAGTAACTTTTGGGTCAGGGCATTCCTCATGTAAATATTCTCGTTATTGTAGTGACTGGTTTAGTTAATTAAACAAAAAATAAGCTTTTGGAATTCATGTAGGTATAATCTTCAGTTGGTTCAGTAAAACAATAAAATAAAAGTAAAGTTTAAAATCACCACTTGCCTGATGTATTAGTTCGGGTTCTCTAGAGAAACAGAATCAACTGGGAACACTTGCAAATACAAAATTTATAAAAGTGTCTCACGTGACCGCAAGAACGCAAAGTCCAAAATCCACAGGGCAGGCTGCGAAGCCGTCGACTCCGATGGAGGGTCTGGATGAACTCGACAGGAGAGGCTCACCAGCCGAAGCAGGAATGGGGCCTGTCTCCTCTGAGTCCTCCTTAAAAGGCTTCCCAGGATTAGATTTAGCATCACTAATTGCAGAAGACACTCCCCTTTGACTGATTACAAATGGAATCAGCTGTGGATGCAGCTGACGTGATCATGACCTAATCCTATGAAATGTCCCCATTGCAACAGACAGGCCAGCGCTTGCCCAATCAGATAAACAGGTACCACAACTTGGCCAAGTTGACACGTGTCCCTAACCATGACACCTGAGAATAGAACTATGCCACAATAAATATGTTTATGAATAAATTAACTCATATATAGCAATAGACATCTTGTATTTCAAACTTAATCTGCTAGTACCTAGTAAAAACTAGTCTGCATGCTCACCAACAAATATATTGACTATATTGTGACTTCACAAAGAAGTATGGTAAATTTTGATCTTCAAATTATTTTTCAGTTCTAACTTTCTAAGTGAAGTTTTCTCATTATATGCTATAGAGTCTGACTCTTGAGAAAGATTATATGTATGTGCATGTGTACCCAGCAGTTACATGTAATACCATATGTGACTTGTAAACGTATATACATTTTCTCATATATATACATGTACATCATATATATAACCTCATAAAATATGGTGGTCAGATTTGTAGAAATATGAGCCTAGCATTTGGCTGTATGTATTATAAAAATAATAAATAATTAATAAATACTACACTGGTACCTCAGATATGTTTTACAAAAGGTGACATTATTTCCTTTTTAAGATGCTAATGGAATCCATCTTAAGTAACTACATAGTGTAGCTAAAGGATTTCATATACTATGATGGCATTAACTCAAAGTTTGGTTTTGTAAATCCTAAAAGCATTCTTGATGTCATGTCTATACTAAGGGGAATGTTTTGCTATAATAAATACTTTGAGAAATGACATCTGAGTTTTGTTTAGTGGTAAAAGTAAAAACATAGGTAAATGCTTAAGCAGTTTATCTTCATGATAAATTATCTATATATTGTTCATATTTCATTTCATCATAGTGACTTTGAACAACATAAATGAAAATATTTTTTCATGTGCACTTATTTTATCTAAGTATTCATACAGATTGTCCAGTAATGCCTCTTTAATCTTCTTTCACCAAAGCAGCAAAATCAGCTTCAAGCGATCTAAAATTTTCTAATTAAAAAACTTTGATCAGGCTTTATGGGAGTGATTAATTATATTTGACAACCTTTTTCACAGAGTCTGGCACAGATTTTTCTAAATGCAATGGCTAGGGAAAAAATGTAATTGTCTACTGTTGAATAGTTAACAAACAATAATTATTTATTTATATAAAACAGGATATAGTGTTACATTTATTTTCTTTTCACTAATCTAAAAATAAGGAATTTTGAGGACAGTTATCTAAACCACGAAGATTTGATTTCTGAAACTGGTTTCTAAAAGTCAGAATGCCATTCATATTTTCAATATTGAGCATGGAAATGAAAGAATGAGGTGAAATTCAACAATTTATTCTCAATGTAATTAAATATCAAAATAATTCTAGAAAAAATATTCTAGAGTAATTTCTAAATTTTATCTTTATTTCTGAAATAGATTTTAAAATGCAGATAGTTTTATAAAATGTTTATATGATGGACAAGAATAACAATGTTATTTATTATTTCAATGTTATAATATTTTTAAGTAATATACTGCTATTAATAAAAAGCCATTTTAAAAGTCAATCTTACATGATTAACTTTTGCATTCAATTGTTAATATTCACATGCTGGTGACATGGTTGCCCACAGATATATATAATCAATTCAAAAGAAATAGAGATTTTCCAAACAGTACACCTAGAACCTATCCCACAAAACAAACTCAACCACTAGTTCTCCTATGTCACTAAGCTTTGGCTTCATATTTGTTCTGTGCCATTGAAGTTTTATCTAATTTCTTATTACTTAAATTCTTCATCTTTAATAATTTAAAAATATTAAAGGTATTTACATGATTTCAGAATCAAGTTACCAAACAATATCATAGTCAACTGATTTTAACATTCATAAATATAATATTCAGAGGCCATTCATTCATATAGAAAAAAATACATGTGTACTAAATATTTGACTTAGAAAATTTTTACTGTTAGTTTAAGTATTGGTAATAATACATATATATATGCACACATATGTGTACATATATATCTTTATTATTAATATATCTGGATATAGGTATTATATTCACATGATTAAAATGCTATAATTAATAGGGTACACAGCAGACAGTGTCCCTTTAATACTCAGACATGCAGAGAAACACTTCTCCTCCCTGGAGGCAACTGATATTGTCAGCTTCTTTTAATCCTTCAAGAAATATTTCATGACAAACAGGTAAATATATTATATGATGGTTTGTAAATACCTTATTGATTAATAAGCATAGGTCTTTATTTGGCAATGTATTTTGGAGAACTTTCTGTGTCATTATATAAAGAGATTCAGCATTATTATGGCTTCATGGTCTAACAGTTTATTAAAATACAATGCTTTATTTAAACTTTCTTTTTCTAAGGGATATTTAGGCTGTTTGGGTTACAATTCTGCAAAGAATAAATTTGTAAATAAGTTATTTCAAATATATGCCAATATATCTGCACGATAAACACTTATAAAAATTGTGGGATTGGATAGCATGCACATTAGTAATTCTCATAGATTTGGGCAGAGTTCATTTCATAAATATTGGTCCCATTTACCAAAAATTGTGTCATCAAGATTTTGATATTTTTGTGGTCCAAAAGATGAACAGCTCCATATGGTTCTAATTTGGATTTATTTTTTGTGTATGAGCTAGAGCAGCATTTTAAATATATAATAGTCATTTTATTTATTTTTCTGTTATGATTTTATCCAATTTTAAAAATTGTCCTATTAGTTGTATATACCTAATGACCATGCTTACTTCTTTTTATAAGAAGCATTTTAGACAACTTTGTGCCATATAAGTTTCTTTCTTTCTACATTTTTACTTCTTAATTTTGAAAATTCTGGCTTCAACATATTGGTAAATTCTATTTATCAATGTTTTACCAAATGTATTCTGGATTTTTGAGATATTTAATGGTCTTGTCCTTAGTTTTCCATAGCTTATTTTTTCACTTTCAGAATTCTACTATTTGCATTTAAATACATTTTGTATCCATTGATTCCATCAGATTTTGAAAGTCTGAGAAATTTTGTATTTCACTTTTACTTTTGAAAGATATTTTCACTAGGTTAAAATTATAGTATGACATATCCTCTCTTCCCCTATACTTTAAAGATTGTATCCACTGTCTTTCTACCTGAATTATTTCCAACAAGAAATATTGGAATATTAAATATTGCTGAATGAAGATTTAGAGAAAAACTATTCTATTAAAAATAATGAATTTCTTCTCTTTCCTTCTGTAATTTTTCCTCTGATTTTTCTTAACATCCTTTCTTTATCACTGATTTTAACATTTTGATTACAATGTACTGCATTAGCTAGGGTTCTCTAGAGAAACAGAATCAGCAGGCGATATCCATAGATTTAAAATTTATAAAAATGTCTCATGTAACCATTGGAATGCAGAGTCCAAGGTCATTAGGGGAGGCGGCAAGCTGTTAACTCTGATGAAGTTCCTCAACAAACACTCAGGAGAGGCTGGCTAGACAACTGTGGGAATGGAAGAGTCCAAAATCCATAGGGGAGGCTATGAAGCTGGTGACTCCAATTACGGGTCTGGATGAAACCCATAGGAGAGGCTGGCTGGCTGAAGCAGGAAGAGAGACTGTCTCTTCTGAATGCTCCTTAAAAGACTTCCTGTGATTAGATTAAGCATCACTCATTGCAGAAGACACTCCCCTTGGCTGATTACAAATGGAATCAACTGTGGATGCAGCTGACATGATCATGATTTAAGTCTATGAAATGTCCTCATTGCAACAGATAGGCCAGTACTTGCCCAACCAGATAAACAGACACCACCACTTGGCCAAGTTGACACATGAGCCTGACCATGACACTTCTGTAGAAATCTATTTGGTTCTTTTTAAATATATCTTCCATGTCTTTAGTTAGAAAGCTCATCCTTTCCTCTACTTCTTGAAGTTATGACATATAGTTATAATACCTATTTTAATATGCCTGCTTACTAATTTTTCTGTCTGTGACATTTCTGGACCTGATCCTATTGACTGTTTATTCACCTTACTATGTGTCTTATTTTACTACTTAATTGCATGCCTGCTAGTCTTTTATTGGATATTAGTATTGTAAATCATAAGTTGTATCTTTTTTGGATAATGGGTATTTTTGTATTCCTATAAGAAATTGAAGTTTTTTTCTGAGATGTGAATTAGTTACTTGGGAATAGTTTGATACCTTTGAAGCTTGCTTTAAAATTTTTCAAATAATATTAGATAATCATCAGTCTAGGGACAATTTTACCACAGTATAGAAATGATGCCTTTCTGAGTATCCTACTCTACTTTACTATGTCCTATGCATGATGAGTTTTTCCCACTCTGATGCTGAGAGCACAAACTACATCATGTGTGTGCCATGAAAATTGTTTATTCCTTCTAATCCTTTCTTGTGGTTCTTTACCTGGCCTCATATGTGCTGGTGAGCATTGTGCTTAACTATATGTCTTTGCAGGTTTTATTCTTATTCATTTTTATTAATAAAGGAATTTCCCCTGAACTCTAAATTTTTAATTATTTTATTCCACATGATATTCTTTTTACCAGGAGTCTTAAATTAATATATTGAATTATGAATGCAATTGTGTCTATTTGAATTCCCTGATAAAATTTCTCTTATGAATGTACACTATGTTTTTGATACATACTATATTTACTTGCCCTTTATGATTTTTATATTTACTTGTGTGATTTTTTCCTTTAACATATGCATATGTATGTGTGTGCATATGTGTGTAATTTGACTTTACTCAAAGTTATTTCAAACAAAGCCCCAATTCCTGATTTAATTTAATTCATTTCAGTCTAGGATACTTTCACCTTATCTTTTATTTTCATTTGTATCTGTAACCTTTTAAATTTTGATGCACAGTTTTAATGATATCTTCTTTAGAATATCGAAAATAACTCTTTTTAATGATTGTTTTTTCATTTAGACTTGTTTATTATACTTAGTTTGCATTTTCATGCTTTCCATTTACTTTTTACTTTATGATTATACTTAAAAATTTTTGCATATCATTTGTTTTTATTGTTATTATTTTGTTCAGTTCTTCTTATATTTAAGATTTGTATTTTTGTTTCGATGGTAACCTTTATAATATAAATTTTATGCATTTATACCCAAATTCTTTCCCATCTCCAAATCATCTACCTCCTCATTTTAGTCAATAAAATAATATTAATTTGTATTTAATTCTGTAGAATGATGGGTTATTATGCATCATTTACTTGATTGTCCAGATTTAAATTACATATCTTTGACACAAATCTGTTTAAGATGAGGAGTTTGGTATACATAATTTCCCTTCCTTTTTAACTTTTATAATATTTCTTCAATGTCAGCAAAAGTAACCTTTTACATTTATTATATTCCTTTATTCCCTACATTTATTTTAGTTCTAGAGCTATTATTAAATTAAATTAATACTTTCTATTATTCCAATTTCCCTATGTTTTGTCAACTAATCTTTTTATCATTTTTGCTGGGGATGTCAGAAGCACATTTAGGAGCCATCTCTCAGCCTTCACCTAACCTTCCTCCTTTTCTATTGTGTGCAGATATTTCAATACATTTTTATTCCACAGCCTAGGGGAAACATTAGGTCTGAAATCTGAACATCAGAACAAGCCTATCTGCTTATCAGAGTGGGAATTATCAGTGGCAAGACCCTCAGCCCCTGGGTTGTATAAATAACCACCATTGACAACAGAGATTTGTTTCTCATCTCTGAGGCAAAGTGAGTCCTGCAAAACTGCCATTCATCAACCTAACTGGAGCAGTTGACCTCCCCAGAACACTGGTTCTGCTGATTTGAAAGTATTACGTACCCCAGAAAACTCATGTTTTAATCCTAATCAATCCCGTGGGAGCAGCCATTTCTTTTAATCCTAATTCAATACTGTAGATTGGAAACTTTTGATTAGATTATCTCCATGGAGATGTGGCGTGTTCAATTGTGGGTATAACCTTTGATTAGATAGAGATGTGACTTCACCAATTCCAGGTGGGTCTTGATTAGTTTATTGGAATGCTTTAAAAGAGGAAGCATTTTGGAGAGAGTCAGAAGTGACAGAAACCTCAGAGCTGACAGAGATAGCAGAGACACAGATGTTTGGAGATGCTTGGAGAGCCTAGCAGACGTTGCCATGTGCCTTCCTATGAGACCATAAGCACATCAGAACCTGGAGAGAGCCAAGGGAAGCCAAGAGATCAAAGTCATCCTCAGAGAAGCAATGCAAGGAACTGATAGGGATAGAGGCTGAAAGCAACAGAGCCCAGGAGCAAGGGACCAGCAGATGCCAGATGCCAGCCATGTGACTACCCAGCTAATGGAACTGTTGCTGATACATTAGCCTTCCTTGAATTAAGATATCTTTCCTTGGATGCCTTAGTTTAGAGAATTTTACAGTTCTAACTGTAAACCTGTAACATTAAATTCCTCTTTTTAAAAGCCATTCCATTGCAAACTAACACACTGGCCATGACAAGACCTCTTTTCCCCTGCTCCTTTGGATCTATTATAGTGTATAAACAATAAAGTAGTAGTTTGCTAAATGTTTCTGCTGTGCCTGAGCCTGTGTTCCCATGACACACTATATAGCCCCTTCCTCCACATATTTGAATTTGATCCTCCAGTTGAATTCAAAATGGGCTCAACAAGGATAAAATATTCAACATTTTCTAGCATATGAAAAAATGATTTACTTTTACTCCTTTCTTGGACAGCACCTTTGGTGACTAAAATATCTTTGAGCCAATATACTAATATTGAGAAAGAAATATACTAAGTTAGAGAATTATGGAGCTTTGTTCTATTTTTTGCCTCCTGTTCAAGGAAGCTGGAACAATCAGAAAGACTTACTCAACCATGTCTTTATCTGTGAAGTCTCCTTTGATTTTCAATATTGGATTTAATCAATCTTTTTCTTTGTTTTCATTTGTAATGTTCATATCTTTCTTAGACGGTAACTCTAGTTTCATTTCTGTGAACTTTTAGTGGGTCAAATAGATCATACTCAATAAAACTTGTTGAATGATTTTTTATCCAATTTTTGGATGAAAATGATTGTGAGGGTCACCAAATATTGTATATTAAAAATTACAGTTTCTGTACTCTTTTTAGGTGATCACTATTTTTCTTTCATAATACTGAGTGACCACAGTAATTTTTCAGAATCTCTCTCTGTCTCACTTTTATCAATAGAATTTTTTTGAGTTAATCAAATATGAGTTTCTAGCATTTTTTTGCCTTATTAACCTCCTTAATTATTGGATTAAACACGAAAATTTATCTACCCATAAAAGTGTGCATTTGCATTAAATTTCGCAGGCAATATCAAGGGAATTGTACATTCTAGATGTCGTCCCTAACATCCACATACTACTAGAAAAAATATAAAAGAAATAGAATGCCATAATTCCAAACAGCTGTTCTTCTTATGTTCAGTTACCAGATTTTAACTAACTGTGTGATTTCAATAATTTCTAAAACAATTGAAGGCCAGTTTTCTCACTTCTTCATATTACTTACACCATAGCAAGAGGCATATTTTTAGCATAAAGCCCACTGTCTAAGAAATGGCAAAATCCCATTCTGTGTTCAGTGTTATTATCATCCTCATTAGTATGTTAGTACTGGGCATGCATATTGAATTATTTGCAATATTAAAAATTTCAGTAAATTAGTAGAAAGTTTAGTAAAGTGATGGATTCTTCCAATTTGTTTAAATAACCCTCTATAACAATAAGGCCAGTTAAAAAAAAAACATATTTCAGATAATAAACGAAATATTTTGTTACCTTTTTAGTGAAGCCTCATTTTTAAAGGTGTTATTTGCTTATAGACCTTGGTAAGTGAGATAATGAACCAAATGTTTTTTCTTTATCTCTTTATAAATATTTTCAAGAAGAAAAGTACACATTTCTTTTTAAGCTGTTTTTTTTAAGCATCCAGTGAACACATTAACTTTCGTTACTTTCAATCTAAGCAAAATCTCCTTCTATTTATAATTTGATGTGATTTTCTCACAATGTTCAGTCCAAAGATTAAACGAAACATATACTGATTAAACAAATCAACTTTTTTTCTAAGTAGTGAACATCATATGCCATTTAATGGGTCCTAAGTATATATTTGGTAAATCGACATGCAATTTTATCTGTCTGTGATTGATAAATTCTATAAAACTGTGATTTAGTAAGTTAAGAATACAAAGTACATGAAAAACTCCTACTAACTGGAAAACTTAGAAATGACGTAAGCAAAAACAAAACCAACTTCTGAGGATCTATCATATTTCATAAAAAAGAAAACAAAAATATTCCTAGAGATGAAAGATGTCAATCCAGTGTCATTCAACATATTTACTTAACTATAGGAAGATGATGTCAATTAGAATCTGTCAAAAAGTAGCTAAAAGAATAAGTGTCATACATGAATATTATTAGTGATCACAAAATTTGCTATTTATTATAGTGTTCATTGGACAAATAAATTTACCTGGAGAATAAGGATGATGAGACTATTCCTATAATGGTCATAGATATATCATGTTCCCAGTGCTTATGTCAAGAAAACATTTGAATTGCCCATGCAATTCTTGATATTATAACACCTTATACATGAGGAATTAATATAAAATAATGTTTTCTATGAGGATGTTTAATGTATATGTATATAAATGTATATAAACAGAACACATATAGTTTAGTCCAACGTGAAGATGTGTTTCTCAATGAAGATTGGTAAACCAGAAGTTTGATTTACAATTCTTTCTAACAGTGTGTTTAATTTGTGTTGACAAAATATGTTGTGGACCCCAACAGTAAATATTGCTTTATTTTGGTGAATAAATTTTAGTGGCTTTGGTGAATGAATAAATAAATATAGCATCAAATTTTGAGGTCTCTTTGGAGATATTTATCAGGCTTTGTTCCAACAATGCCATTCCTTTAAATATTTATCAGAAATGTTACATTATTATTGTGGGACTATTGATTTTGTTCAAGATGAAGTTACAAGCACTGGATTTACTATTCCAGAAGAAACAACAACAACAAAATAAAGTAAAAACGATGTTAAGCAATGGCACCCAAATCCTCTGATACTAGGGAATAAAGAAATTCCTGAGAAAATGGAAAACAAATTAAATGAACCCTAGTATTACCCCAATTTACTGTATGTAGAAAATTTTGAAGATACAGTGCAAGAATGGGGAACCCAGGTGGAGTCCAGTGTGTCCTCCGTAAGGTGAAAAGAAAGAGTTATGAATCTAAAGAAACCAAGGCAGCTGAAATTCACAAGACAGTTCTGTGAAAGGAGAACTTCACAGAGACAATATTCTAGATACTAGTTGTGCTGGTTTGAAAGGATGTATGTATCCTTGAAAAGCCATGTTTTAATCAAAATCCCATTTCATAAAGGCAGAGCAATCCCTATTGAATATCGAATGTAATTAGATCATCTCCCTAGAGATGTAACCAAATCAAGAGTGGTTGTTAAACTGGATTAGGGGATATGTGTCTCCACTCATCTGGGTGGGTCTTGATTTGTTTACTGGAGTCCTATAAAAGAGGAAACATTTTGGAGAATGGGAGATTCAGAGAGAGCCGAGCAGAACAAATAACCATGAGAAGCAGAGAGCCCACAAGCCAGCAACCTTTGAAGATGAAGAAGGAAAATACCTCCTGGGGAGCTTCATGAAACAGGAAACCAGGAGAGAAAGCTAGCAGATGACCCCATGTTTGCCACGTGCCCTTCCAGCCAAGAGAGAAACTGTGATTATGTTCACCATGTGCCTTCTCACTTGAGAGAAAAACCCTGAACTTCATCTACCTTCTTGAACCAAGGTATCTCTCCCTGGATGCCTTAGATTGGAAATGTCTATAGACTTGTAAATGGGCCATTTTCTTGGCCTTAGAACTATAAACTAGCAACTTATTTAAATTGCCCTTTATAAAAGCCATTCCATTTCTGATATATTGCATTCCAGCAGCTAGCAAACTAGAACACTAGTAAAGGGCCCTTCTCAAAAATTCAGTCTAATATCAATCAGCATAGGAATACGAGAAAATTCTCTGAGGTAGGAAAAAGAGCCAGCTAAAAGTAATGTAGTGAACTGAATTCAGGGTTCATCTGTGGGCAGGAATAGTGTTGTTTCCAGTGCCAGAGCAGAAAGTCTCATAATCCATGGGCATTTTGTTGAGCATAATCTAGAATCTTGCCAGAGTTGTGGAGAAATTTAACCCTAAACTAAATACTGCTCTGGTCTCACCCACCTAACTAATATTAGAAGCTAGACTCAAAGAAAGCAAACTGTATCCAAATAACAAAGATTAATAATATTCATAGAAATATAGTTACTCAGCTCCAAAAAGTAGAATTCACAATATCTGGCATCCAATAAAAAGCTACCAGGCATGAATTAAAAGCTATCATGCATGAAAAGAATCAAGCAAATTTGACCCATAATAAGGAGAAAAATCAATTAAAGAAACTGTTTTAGTTCCAGCTCATCTACTGACAATCTAAGCAGAAAAAATTGTTAAAACAATGATTATAACTGTATTTTATAATTAAAAAAGCAAAAACATGGAAGCTATTTAAAAAGGCCCAAATTGAGTTTCTAGTTGTAAAAGCTATAATGTGTGACATGAAACATACAATGGATGAAATTAACTTCAAAGTAGACATAGAAAAAAATGAATTTGAAGCTCTTGTAAAAGAAATGATTCAATATAAAATACAGGAAAAATAACAAGAAATAAATAGCACCATTGAGCTGTGGAATAGATTTTAGTATATATTAGAATACTATCATTAATATTATACATATATACTTATAAATATATCATTGGAAAACCTTATGGAGAGGAGGAGAGAAGAGGGAAAGAAAAATATATTTGAAGAAAAAATATCCAAAAACATTACAAAATTGATGAAACTAGAAACACATATATTCGAAGAGCTCCAAGGACAAAACAAGGAATGCTATATGGAGCAATACCATAATCAAATTTCTCCAAAACAAAGATAAAGGAAAATATTAAAGGCATCCGTAAAATAAAATAAATTATAGTCATATGAACAAAATAAGAATGACATCAGATTTCTCATCAAAAGCATTGTAAACTTGAAAACAGTTGAACAACATCCTTATCATACTAAAGGAAAAAAAAAAGTCAACCTAGAATTCTATAGCCAGTGAAAATATCTTTCAAAAATTAAATAAAGGTTTTTAGAGACGTAAAAACTACAAAAATTGACCACAATCATACCTACACTAGTAGAAATAAAGGGATTTCTTCAAGCAGAATAAGCTACAATAATCACATATGTGATATTGGTGGCAAGACAGACAAATTGATTAATGAAATAGAATATAAAGCACAGAAATAGATATCTGCGTATATATAGACATACACACACGCGCAAGTTGCAGAGACAATTCAGTGGAGAAAAGAGAATATTTTCGCAAAGTGGCTCTACATCAGTTGCAGCAAAACAAACCCTGATACATTGTAACATAAAAATTAACTCAATATGGATTTGTAAAACCTAGAACTAGAAATTTCCAGGGAAAAAAAGTAAGCCAATGAAAACATCTTCATGACCTTGTTTATGCTAAAAATTCTTTCATATCATAATATAAGCTCTATCCATAATTTTTAAGTGATAAAACGAATGTCATCAAAAGCAAGAATTACACTCTTGAAAAGACACTGTCAAAAATAAAAAATAAAAAATACATAAAGCTTGGGAGAAAATATTTGCAAATCACATATGAGGCAAAGAACTTTTAAGTAGAACATGCAAAATTCTATCATAACTAAAAAATTTTTAGTAAAACATAATACAAATGGGCAAATTGGAGCACTTTCTTTTCATAGACTATAAATGTAAGTCTATATATAGTCTTACATATATAAGACTATATATATGTAATCTTATATATGTAAGAAAAATCCTCAGCGTCACCAGTCCCTGGAGAAATTAAAATTAAAAAACACATTACCACTGTACACCTAATATTATGTACAAAATTAACAATAATGATCATACCAAGTGTCAGCAAGGATGGAACTGAAACTCTTATACCGTGCAAAAATATATAACCACCTTATAAAATGGTTTTCTTTTTTTTTTTTTTGAAAAGTTTAACATAGGTATGCTGGTGTGAAACTGTCATGTATCCCAGAAAAGCAATGTTCTTTAATCCTTATTCAATATTGCTGGGTGGATCTTTTTAAATGTTTCCATGGAGATGTGACCCACCCAATTGTTGGTGGTAACTTTTGATTAGATGGTTTCCATGGAGATGTCTCCACCCATTCAAGGTGGGGTTGCTTACTGGAGCCCTCTAAGAGGGAATCATTTTTGGAAACGCTTTAGTGCCAACAGTGCCCACATAGCCAGAGATCTTTAGAGATGCCGAAGGAAAATGCCCCTGTGGAAGACTTATGAAAGGAGGAAAGAAAGCTAGCAGTTATTGCCATGTGCCCTCCCATTTGAGAGAGGTGTCCAGATGCCAAAGACCCCAGCAGATGTCAGCCAAATGCCTTCCCAGCTGACAGAGTTGTTCTGGGTAGTATCAGCCTTTCATGAGTGAAGGTAACCTCTTATTGGTGCCTTAATTTGGACATTTTCATGGCTTTAGAACTGTAAATTTGCAAAAATTAATAAATTCCCTTTTTTAAAGCCATTCCATTTCTAGTATATTGCATTCCAGCAGCTTTAACAAACCATACCAATATAGTATAACTCAGCCATTCCATGCCGAAAAAAGTACATATCTGTGTGAATACTTACATAGCAATTCCATAGCTGCTTTATTTGTAAAAGCCAGAAACTAAAAAGTACACAAATATCTATTAACAGAAAAATGGATTTAAAACTTTGTCCATAAAATGGAGCACTACTCAACAATCAAAAGTAATAAATTATTGATATACATACATATGGATGAATCTCAGAATATTATGCTGCGTCACAGTGCCAATCAAGAAGTGTGCAACCCGTGGGATCACATTTATACAAAATGATGGCAAAATAATTGCTCTATCATGGGGTCCTAGACCTTTGTATCCCAGGAAAACATTTTCTGAATCTTAATCCATTCCTTTGGGTGTGAACCCATGGTAAAGAGGCCATTTTGGTAATATTACTTCAGTTACAGTGTGACCCAACTAATTAGGATGCGTCTTAATCCTATCATTGGAGGCCTTTATAAGCAGAATGGAATACAGACACACAGAGAGAAAACCCTGGGAAGAAAGCATGACAGCGATGCCAGGAGAGGCTGTCGTGGGCATGGCTATATGGCAGACAAGCCTGGAATCAGGCCACCGGCAGCCAGCCACAGAATGCACCAGTCTTCTGAGAAAACATTGCCTCGATGATGCCTTGATTTTAGATTTCTCCTGCCCTCCAAGCCATGAGCCAGTACATTCTCATTGTTATAACCAACCAACGTAAGGTATTTGTTTTGGTAGCGAGGAATGTAAAGCATCTAGAATAAGAAAAAGTACATCACTGGCTGGCTCTGAATGGGGTGGGATGGGGCAGCAGGGAAGGGTCTGGCAGAAGGACAATTAAGTGGCATGAGGAAGCTTTAAAGACTGGGTGTATTCAAAGTCAAAACGGTTCTGGTGGTTTTATGAATGAATACAAATGTCAAAACCGATTGTACTGCACACTTAAGTTGTATGCAGTTTATTCTATGTCATCTATACCTCAAGAAAGTTATTACCTTGAATTGATAAAAAAGATCTTGGGGGAAATTGGCCAGCTTCTATGTGAGAGTAAACTCTACCTTGGTGCCTGTTATATCTTTCATCACATATGAGCATGGCTTCTCATGTTTTTAAGAAAGACAAAGGAAATGTAAGCAGGATTTTAGTAGACATAAATTTTCCTTCAGGTTTGATACCTAAGTTTTTCATTAGTTCGTAATGAAACCCATATCAGAGCTACCTATCTGGTAAAATGTTTCTGTGCTCCTGTTTGAATAATATTTTAATCAGAGAGAAGTTTTGATATCTGTAATTTAGACTTTTTGTGTTTAGAAATGTTTTAAAAGAAATATGAAGATACAAATTAGAATAATCCTAGGGAAATCTGGCAAGCTTTGGCACTTTAACCTTAATGGTGTAAAGCCTGAATACTTTTTAAAACTAATTATTTTTATAGGTATCTAGTGAAGGTATGGTTTTAGTTTTTGTTTGCTGTAATTTATAGGCACATGTATATATGAATACACACAGGAAAAGAAAAACATAGGAAGACTTCCTCCTTAAAATGGGATCTGGCTAACAGCTCCAAAAATAATCTGATATAATTTCCCACTGAAATTCACATAAAGATCCATCATAAGATGAAATTTCAAAACTAGACCTGACAGTTGAGTTTATTGGCCCAACTCTTTCCCTATCTTTGCTGCTCCACTGGAAAATAGTACAAAATTACCAGCATAAAAAAAGAGTATAAAGTTGCTATCTCCAAGTCTCTAATGTGGTTCAAAATCACAAAGGATATACAAATAAGAGAACCAATTCCTCTATTGAGGGGGCTGGATTATTATTATT
>PVIY010008777.1:0-75378 GCA_004026745.1 Myrmecophaga tridactyla | reverse complement strand
TCATTTCACTCTTCCCCCTTTGGTCGAGAAGGTTCTCTCAATCCCTTGATGTTAATTCTCAGCTCATTCTAGGGTTTTTCTCAGTCCCTTGATGCTGAGTCTCAGCTCATTCCAGGATCTCTGTCCCACGTTGCCAGGAAGGTCCACACCCCTGGGAGTCATGTCCCACACAGAGAGGGGAAGGGTGGTGAGACTGCTCGTCATGTTGGCTGGAGAGAGAGGCCACATCTGAGCAACAAAAGAGGCTCTCTTGGGGGTGACTCTTAGGCCTAGATTTTAAGTAGACTTGACCTATCCTTTGTGGGGTTCAGTTTCATATGAACAAACCCCAAGACTGGGGGCTCAGCCTATAGCTTTGGTTGTCCACATTGCTTGTGAGAATATCAAGAATTCAACTTGGGGAAGTTGAATTTCTCCCCACTCTCACCATTCCCCGAAGGGGGCTGGCAAATACTTTTCCACTCACTGATCAGATCACTCTGGGATTCATCAGGGCATCTGAGTGCAAAGTTTTTTAAAAAAACATTCTGTTGCATCTATTCTCTTTGATGCTCCCATCTTTGGCTGATGGGAGCTACTTCATGCTAAGTCATTTGACACAATCCTGACAGTTTTTGTTAGTTTTCTTGCTTTCTGATAGAACAATACATCCTAAGCTCTTGTGTATTTCTTACTCAAAACTGGTATCAGCCATTTCTCTAAAGAGCACTTGTTATTTGGAGTGAGAAATGGTATTTTAAGACCACAATTTGGGCAATGGTCCAGCTAGCTCATAGCTATTAGGCTTTGTTTTGGTTAGCAAGGCTCCTGTCACATGGCCAGGCACAATAGCGACATCTACTGGTCCTTCTCTCAGGGGTTTCTTTGCTTTCAGCTTCTGGTTTCTACATCTGTGGCTTCCTTTCTCAGTTTCTGTGTCTTTCTCTCTCTCTCTCGGCTTCTCTGGGGAGCTTTTTCTGTCTTTTATCCTCTTATAAAGGACTCCAGTAAGAGGATTAAAACCCATCTTGAATGAGATGGGTCACATTTCACCTGAAATAACTTAATCAGAGATTCCACTCACAAAAGGTCTGTAACCACAGGAATGGTTTAAAAGAACATGATCTTTTCTGGGGTACATAACGGCTTTAAATCAACACAGCTTTGTTATTTCTATGCGTTCTTAGTGGATAGAGGGAAATACGGAATTTTTTTTTTAAAAGAGAAAGTACATTGTGAGTGCCTGCTGATATTTCCAATTCAAATGGACAGTTACAGGATTTAAAAGAAGTCCTCTTAAAGTACTTATAGGAAGAATCAAAAGTAAATTTTTAAAGGTAGCTATTGAAATAACTGACAAAAGTTATATGAACTCTACTCTTGGAGTGTTATAAATATTTAAATATGTATGGGAGTTACCTCTCTACTGTGCTTAAAACTAGGATTCTGCTGGAAGAATTAAGACTGTTCACCACATATTTTCCATGCAAGAGGATATTCATCTCAGATTCGATCCCCTGGCATCATTTATTCTCCTTACTGACTTCTATATCGTGGTGAGTAAATTCAACCAAATGTTACATGTGTTTTTACTAGGGTTGGTAAATCCAAGTCCTAAATAATATAGTCATAAATAAAAAGTTTAATTATTTGTCTAGAAGAATAAAATTATTTTATGTTTATTTGAATTAGAAGAAGCAGACATATGAACAAATAATAACTGTGATTTGGAACCTGGTCTAACCAATGCCATAAAACCTGAGTAACTGAGGGGATTTTAGGGATCTTCTTTCTTCCTACATAAATGGTACATGTTCGATGGAAAAAACATGGAAAATAGAAAAATACATAGACTGAAATCAACCCCATATCATTCATTTATCACACTACCCATTATAACCATTGCAATTGTCCTTATAGTACTATTTATTTTTGCTTTTATATATATATATGTACATGTTTTTTTTTTTTTTTTTAATTTGCATATGGGCAGGAGGCACCAGGGATCAAACTCCAGACCTCCAACACAGCAGGTCGGAGCTCTGCCTGCTGAGCCACGGCAGCCGCCCTGTACATGTGTTTTTAATATAAAATAGTTTTATACTTTTCATTCCCTTTTGACATCTGATTTCTTACTCTGAGGAATTTGTTTTGACCATTTCTCACATCGATACATATTCTTTTATAACATAATAATTATTGGCTGAATTATATTGTTGTAGATATGCCAAAATTTATTTAACAACTCCTCTCTGTTTTTGTGTATTTAAGCTGTTCTAATTTTTTCTTCTCTATAAATAATGCTTATAATTATATTTACTTGGGATAAATTCCTAGAAATATATTGCTGGATCAGAGGATGGGCACATTATTCTATGTACTTATTTATTGTATAAATTTAATGTACTTATATATTGTATAAATACATACATTATTTATTTTATTTGGTGTTTTTGGTCTGACACACTTCAATAAAATATGTCCCATGAGTGTAAGAATCTTTGAATGTTTTTGTGCCTAGCACATTGTAGGCCCTCAATAAATATTGCTTGAAAGAATAAATGGGTATTTAAAAAAAAATTTAATACACACTGTCAAATATTCTTCCAGAGAAACTATGGCAATTTATATTTTATTTCCCTCAAATCTCATGGATATTAACCTAATACAATAAATGGATATTAACCTAAAATACAATAGAGAT
Organism: Myrmecophaga tridactyla; assembly: GCA_004026745.1. Lineage (NCBI taxonomy): Eukaryota > Metazoa > Chordata > Mammalia > Pilosa > Myrmecophagidae > Myrmecophaga > Myrmecophaga tridactyla. The sequence goes on along the minus strand of PVIY010008777.1, from coordinate 72,695 downwards.
AGGCACTAAAATGTTAAGAAAATTTAAGCCTCCCTTAATTTCACCTCCCAGACATAGCCATCATTAATCATTTTAGTATTTATCCTTATAAACTTCATTATTACTTATTATTTTAGTTTGCTTTTCTTCTATTAAGTAGAAGAATAAGTTATTGAGCTTTTTAAAAAATATGACTAATGAGCATTTGTGTTTTATTTTTATAGATTTTTATTTTTTTCAATTACTTATTTTTTTCCTGGGATTTTTAATAGTCACCTAAATCAGCTTCACAACTTAAATGGGCAAACAAATTATCTGAAGAGCATATTAATATGGAGATTCTGATTCAGTAGTTCTGGGATAGGGAAAATATATAGTCAAATAGAATCAAACATCTGCTCCATCAAAAAAAGAATTTTCTTTTACAGCCATTTTTGTTAGTGATGCCATTTTGATAACCGTAACTGAAACTATGCTCATGTACATATTTCCCATTAATATCTATATCTCTGCAGGCCCGGGTCCTTTTTTTGCTGACTGTGCTGATCCAGCTCACCATTCTTATTGCTTTTAGGTATCGAGGACATCCAAAGCTTAAAGGTTAGTTATGGTTGTTTTTATTCTTAGACTGCTTTATTTTTTTTCTTTTAATTTTTTTCTTTAATTTTTTTATTGTATAGTATAACATATATATAAAGCAAAGAAATAAAAAAGCAATAGTTTTCAAAGCACTCTTCAACAAGTAGTTACAGGACAGATCCCATGTGCCTGGCCATGGGACAGAGGAGCAGAGAATCACCAGTAGCCAGCCTTTGGGGAGAAAGAGCCCATTGATACCTTAATTTGGACATTTTTCAGGTCATGCTGTGTTTGTCATGCTACCATACAATCCTCTTAGATTTTTCCTTTTAAATTTTAAATTACATGTACAGAGTAGGCTGTAGAAACATTGTAAAGAAGGTGACTTTGCCTGTGGTGCTTCCTACCTCCCCTGACAGCTGTCTGAACCTAGGTATGGGCCCTTCATTTATGTGCCATGTATTTAGCTGTCTAGCAGATAATATGGTAATTTGTTAATGGATAGTGAAGGTTAATTGATAAGTATTAATATGTAATCCCTCTCAGAGGAATGTGAATTTTAAAATTCTAAGTGTTCTGAAGATTGAATTTACTAATTTTAAAGCAGCATTAAACTGACATATTAATGCTTTTCCCTGGTTGAGTCACTTAATATTTACAAGAAACAGCTTCAGATACTCCCCTGCCTGACTTAAAAGTTATATTTTAAAGATAGACAAATCTAGTTTCAAAGCATATGACAAAGATTGAAAGTAAAGCTATAGAGTGGTTTCTCTGCCTTTTTAGACCCTTGCCCTAAAGATTTAACCGAAATGATTGAATTAAAATGATTAATTTAACTGTCAGGGATGGATAAAGATCCTGAAAGGATTTCATAATCCAATTTGGGAAGAAATGAAAGTAGAATACCCACTTTTCAAGTTCATTATCTGTCAAATCCATAGCTGGGCATATTTTTCTTTCTTTTCTTGGTGATTGGAACCTGGTGACTGACTATTCCCTCTCTCTCAAACACCTCTCCTCTTGGTGTATCAGTTACTCAGTTCTGCACTGTCCTATTTCCCCTCCTACTTCTCTGATCCTTCTTTTGTCTTTCCTTCATAAGCTTCTCTTCTTGTAAATCTTAAATAAATAAGGTTCTCTGCCCTTTATTCTTTTTTATTCCTTTTGTTGTTTGTTTATTTGTTTTTACATTCACTCCTTTGAAAAACCACTTCACTCAGAGTTTCACCCATCGCTGCTTTATGGATGTTTCCAAAAAAAATTTTTTTTTATTTTTAATATTTTTATTGACAAAGCTTCACACACATACAGTTCATACATGTAGTATATCAGTGGCTTACAATATCATCACTAGTTGTATAATTATCACCATGATCATTTTTAGAACATTTGCATCACTCCAAAAAAAGAAATAAGAAGTAAAAACTTATAATCCCATACCCCTTACCTCTCCCTCTCATTGACCAATAGTATTTCATTCTACCCAATTTTTTTTACCCTTTACCCCCCTTATTATTTATTTATTTTTTATCCATATTTTTTTACTCATCTGTCCATACCATGGATAAAAGGAGATCAGACACAAAGTTTTCACAGTCACATTATAAAAGCTGTATTGTATAATAATATTATATATTGTATAATAATATACAATATATTGTATAATAATATACAAGCTGTATATTGTATAATAATACAATCATATTGTTATATGATTGTCTTCAAGAATCAAGGCTACTGGACACAGCTCAACAATTTCAGGTACTTCCCTCTAGCCACTCCAATATACCATAAACTAAAAAGGGATATCTATGTAATATGTGAGAATAACTTCTAGGATAACCTCTTGACTGTGTTAGAAATCTCTCAGACACTGACACTTTATTTCGTCTCAGTTCTCTCTTCCTCAAGAAGGCTTTCTCAGTCCCATGATGCTGGGTCCTGGCTCATCCAGGTGTTTCCAAAATTTTTATATCTCTTCCTAATTTCTCTCACTGAATCCCGAAGTACATGCTAGATATTTCTGCCAAGATAATCCTGACATTCCTCAAACCTACTCCTTCTGCCCCAGGTTGATTTTCCTATATCTCTTAATGGTACCAGTATCCTCTATCATTTTTCATTAGTCTCCAGTTTTTATTCCCTAATGTCAATATATTATTAAAACCCATTAATTTCTCTACCTTTTGAGGAACTTCAATACCTAGTCAATACTGTATCCTCTCTAAAATTACTAAATAGACTCTGCTGCTCCTACATTCAGTCTCTCCATCTAATCCATATTTTTCATCATTAGCAGGTTATCTTCATGGCAATTCATCCAGAGGATCACTGCCACACTCAAAAGCCTTTAGTGGCTCCCCAGAACCAACTGCATAAAGATCAGCATCTCTGTCAGACATTAAAGGCACGCCACAATCTGGTTGTACCTAACTAGAAATATCTTAACCAGTTACCCATATTTTAGGTTAGACAACTTCTTCACTTTTCCCTACATATGCCATGCTCATTTTTGCTTCTGTGCTTTTGACCCTGCTATTATCCCTGATTTAAATCATTTTTCTAAACATCTCTAAGTCTTAACTTCCTTTAGGACTCACTCAACTCAAGTCTTTTTTTTTTAACATTTTTTTAAATTGTTAAATATATACACAAAAAAGCAATACATTTTGAAATACATTGTAGCAAGTGGTTATAGAACAGATTTGAGTTTGGTATGTGTTATAGTTCCACAATTGCAGGTTTTTCCTTCTAGCTGCTCCAAGACATTGAAGACTAAAAGTATCAATATAATGATTCAGCAGTCATACTCATTTGTTAAATCCTGTCTTCTCTGTTATAATTCCTCCCTCTCCTTTGAACCTTCTCTCAATATTTAAGGATATTTGTGCTCTGTCTATTCTAACTTTTTCATGTTGGAAAGGGCTGTTGACAAGAGAGGAAAGGGGGATGGAACTAGTTAATGTTCTTGGAGAGGTTGACCCCTCTGGGTTTCAGGATTTATCTGACCTAGGAACCATCTGGAGGTTGTAGGTTTCTGGAAAGTAATCTTAGTGTGTGAAACTTTTGTCAGGGAGGCATTGTTGAATCCATGGTGCCAGGGCCAGGTTCATCACTGGGATTTACATCTCACTTTGCTGGGGAGACTGTCACCTCTGGATGTCATGTCCCACATAGGGGGGAGGGTAATGATTTCACTTGCAGAATTGGGCTTAGAGAGAGAGAGGCCACATCTGAGCAATAAAAGAGGTCCTTTGGAAATAACTCTTTGGCATAACCATAAGTAGGCTTAGCTTCTCCACTACATAAATAAACTTTACAAGAGCTCTCTGCCATCTCTGGATCATGTGCTCAACCCCCCTCAGAACAATGGGGTGGCAGCAAAGCTCTCCTCAATCCCTAAGGAATGTGCTCCTCCCTCTCCAAGGCCCGAGGTGGCAACACTCTTCCACCTGCTCTCTGCCTCCAAGGCAGACTCATCCTTTCCATGTGGATGGGTGGGTCTGTTTTCTTGGCCCGAGATTTCTTGGCTTCAGACCTTGGCTTCCATGGTTCTGCCTTTGAAGTAATTTTTCCTTCAATTTGTCCCTTTTCTGTCCCTTTTATCCACACTGGTGGTGGTTTTGTTTATACAGGTCTCACAAGAAACTTGTCAGTTGTCCGTGCAGTGTACAGGGATCACACCCATCAGACAGTAGGACCTTCCATAAATATTTTTTGGATATCTCCATTTCCAGTTCTGGCTTTTTCTGAAATGGGTGACTGATTCCATGGTTAATTCCTCATGTGGGGCACTATTCTCTGGGGTTTCAACTTCTGGAAGCCCAGATTTTTCCAGACCATCAATTTCTGGGTTTTTTGTCCCCAAGAGTTCAGTTCTCAGCTTTTCTCTTTCCTGTCACATTGTACTGCAAGGAGAAGCCAGTTGCATTTTCCACATTTAGTTTGGAAATTTCTTCTGCTAAAATATCCAAGTTCATCATACTCACATTCCACCCTCCATCCAACACCAGCACTTAATTCCGCCAAATTCCCTGCCATTTTAAAACAATGGTCACCTCCCTTCCTCTTTGCAATGACACATTAATAATTTATGTCTAAACTTCGGAGGCATCTTTAGAGTCCACATTTCTTCCAATAGTATGTTCAAACAATTCAGGCCTTTTCTATCAAGCATATCACAATTCTTCCAGAATTGTTCCCTTTCCATCCATTTAAAAAGCCATTCCAACAGATTTGGTATTTGCAATCTGCAGCACCCCACTTCTCTGGTATCAAAATCTGTTTTAGTTTGCTAATGCTGCCAGAACGCAATATTCCAGAAATGGGTTGGCTTTTATAAAAAGGATTTATTAATGTTACAAATTTACAGTTCTATGCCATAAAAATCTCTGAACTAAGGCATCCAGATAAAGATACCTTGTTGATAATGAAGGTGTGCTGGTTTGAAAGGATGTATGTCCCCTAGAAAAGCCATGTTTTAATCAAATTCCATTTTGTAAAGGCAGAATAATTCCTATTCAATACTGTATGTTTGAAACTGTGATCAGATCATCTCCCTGGAGATGTGATTTAATCAAGAGTGGTTGTTAAGCTGGGTTAGGTGGCAACATGTCACCACTCATTTGGGTGGGTCTTGATAAGTTTCTGGAGTCCTATAAAAGAGGAAACATTTTGGAGAATGAGAGATTCGGAAAGAGCAGAGAATGCTGTAGCACCACAAAGCAGAGAGTCCACAAGCCAGCGACCTTTGGAGATGAAGAAGGAAAATGCCTCCTGAGGAGCTTCATGAAACTGGAAGCCAGGATAGAAAGCTAGCAGATGATGCCATGTTCACCATGTGCCCTTCCAGCTGAGAAAGAAGCCCTGACTGTGTTCACCATGTACCTTCTCATGGTGAGAGAGAAACCCTGAACTTCATTGGCCTTCTTGAACCAAGGTATCTTTCCCTGGATGGATGCCTTTGACTGGACATTTCTATAGACTTGTTTTAATTGGGACATTTTCTCAGCCTTAGAACTGTAAACTAGCAACTTATTAAATTCCCCTTTTTAAAAGCCATTCTTTTCTGGTTTATTGCATTCTGGCAACTAGCAAACTAGAACAGAAGGAAAGATATCTTGACTCTGAAGAAAAGGCTGATGGCATTTTGAGTTTCTCTGTCACATGGGAAGGCACATGGCAAGGTCTGCTGGCTTTCCCTCCTGGCTTCTGAGTTCAAGCGACTTCCCCAGGGATGTTTTGTTTCTACATCTCCAGATGTCTTTGTCTTTGTTGGCTCTGAGCTTCTTCCAAAATGGTTCCCTCTTAAAGGACTCCAGTAAGCAGATTAAGACCCATCTTGAATGCATGAAGACACATCTTCATGGAAGCCACCTAATCAGTAGCCTTGATTCTTGAAGACAATTGTATAACTATATAATTTTATAATGTGACCTTGTGATTGTGAAAACCTTGTGTCTGATGCTGCTTTTATCCAGAGTATGGACAGATGAGTAAAAAAAAAAAAAAAAAATAAGGATAAAAAATAAACATCATTTCCCAGGCCCTGCACACACACACACACACACCCAAATAAATAAATAAATAAATAAACAATAGGGGGAGATAAGGGTAAAAATTGGGTAGATTGAAATACTGGTGGTCAATGAGAGGGAGGAGTATGGGGTATGTGATGTATGAGGTTTTTTTTTTTATTTCTTTTTCTGGAGTGATGCACATATTCTAAGAATGATTTTGGTGAAGAATATACAACTATGTGATGATATTGTGAGCCACTGATTGTATGACATGGTTGAACTGTATGTGTGTGGAGATTTTTCAATGAAAGTATTAAAAAAAAATGTCCTCACTTGCTTCCACATTTTCTACATATAAGCTCTTCCTTTCCATCACCTTGACAGAGCTCCCTTCTACTTCTGAAATAAAATGCTGCCCAATTCATCACTCAATAAAACAATAAAATCCTAAGAAAAATAAATAAATAAAGGTCCCACCCATAATTAGATGGGTTACATCTCCATGGAAACAACTTAATGAAAAAGATCCCATCCAAACAATAGGTCTGCCCCTACAAGATTGGATTAGAAAAAAGAACATGGCTTTTCTGGGGTACATAACAGTTTCAAACCAGCACAAGGGTATAGTAGACGTCTCTGTATAGTTTTTATATTATTTTTGCAATGTAATTGTAAGTTTAAATTATTTCAAAATAAAAAGTAAAACAAAGAGGCATTTTGATATTCCTTTGACATACTTTTGATATGGTTTGATGTACATTTGGAACATTTTATATTTTGATACAAAATCCCATATAAAACAGAGACTTGATCATCCTTTGAACACAGCTCTATCTTTTACTCAAACCTACAGAAGATAAAATAGTATAGTACTCTGGCAGGTACTTCTCTGTTGTCCTGAGTCATAAATATATATCAATGATATATATATATCACAACTACACCATTTCTTTGAACTTACTACCCTCTGCATTCTAAATGAATTGGCTCATCAGGATTTCTGCCAACTTATGAATTTAAAGTGGTGTCACTGCATAATTACCATATAAGAAAGGATTTGCTGAATAGATAGCAGATATCCCATGGAAGTCTTCTAGAAAATATTATGAAGAAATTGAACTTTGCTTGTGTTCACTGAGTTTTTCAAATTTTCTTTTGTTTAGGACCTCCAGGATTTGTAAATCTTACTTCATTTTCCCTTCATGTCCTGAGTAAAATAAATATCTTCTACTATTTTGTGTTGTTGCTGACACTGTATACAGTGCTGGGTAAGTAAATTAGGAAACCTGAAGTGGTGGAGAGTTCTGCCAAAGAATGTATATAGAATTTTGACAGTAGAATCATTTAGACTCTTAAGGTCATAATGAATGACACGTGGATCTTTCATAAGTCATTTCTTGGCACGTGGTCTTGGGATATAAAGTTCTTTCCTATCATGTTTAAAGATTTACCTGAACTTTACTTTCCCCAGCAAATGATGGTATTTGCATTTTCAGAAGGGGAGTTGGACTGCCCTTTTCAGTCTTGACCATATAGAGTGTCAGAAATCTGCACACTGAGAAATGACAGTGAAGCAAAAGGAGAGAAAAGTCAGCAGGGCATTCTAGATAAAAAATTTAAGTGAAGAAGCTAGTTAAAATTTATACATGCTAATCCTGACTATGTAGTTAATGTACAAAGTAATGACTGGATCATCAAGAAAAGGTTAAAATACATTAATTATATTAATAAGAAAGAGAACTACATAAATGTATTTTAGGAAGCTATCCATCAAAAAAGTAGTTTTAAAAGTTAATTGCTTAAAGGAGTAAATTTCAATTATCTGGAAAATAAACTTCTATGGAATACCTCTTTGGTTCTTAAAGGAAATATTAATGCATTTGTTCTAGTTTGCTAGCTGCCAGAATGCAGTATACCAGAAATGGAATGGCTTTAAAAAAGGGGAATTTAATAAGTTGCTAGTTTACAGTTCTAAGGCTGAGAAAATGTCCCAGTTAAAACAAGTCTATAGAGATGTCCAATCTAAGGCATCCAGGGAAAGATACCTTGATTCAAGAAAGCCAATGAAGTTCAGGGTTTCTCTCTCATCTGGAAAGGCACATGGTGAACACGGTCAGGGTTACTTTCTCATCTGGAAAGGCACGTGGTGAACACGGCGTCATCTACTACCTTCTTCTCCTGGCTTCCTGTTTCATGAAGCTCCCTGGGAGACATTTTCCTTCTTCATCTCCAAAGGTCACTGGCTGGTGGACTGTGCTTCACGTGGCTATGTCGTTCTGCTCTGCTCTCTCTCAGATCTCTCATTCTCCAAAATGTTTTCTCTTTTATAGGACTCCAGAAACTAATCAAGACCCACCCAGATGGGTGGAGACATGCCTCTACCTAATCCAGTTTAACAACCACTTAATTAAATCACATCTCCAGGGAGACGATCTAATTACAGTTTCAAACATACAATACTGAATAGGGATTAGAAGGAACAGCTGCCTTTACAAAATGGGATTAGGATTAAAACATGGCTTTTCAAGGGTACATACATCATTTCAAACCAGCACAGCATTATATTAAGGTTATTATTGCATTAGAATCTTCTAAAATTTGTGAATGTACTGCAGTCTGTTTCTGTAATCTATGGACTACTTACCTATTCCAGGTATAGCATGTACTCAGGCAGTTTTATAATCCAGAAAAATATGGAGGAAAGGAGCAAGTCGTTAGCTGATTAGCTGAGACATCAAGTGCGACATAGAGATTAACAAAGGAGAAAAGCTATGCAAATAAAATGCTTATTGAATACCTTTTCATTAATCCTATAAATGTATCTCACAGATATATGTCATGAGAATTATTTAATCTTCTCCTTTCCTATCCATTGTCTCATTCAGGACCATGGTTTGTTGGTGAAATAACTAAAGGCAAATTGGGTTGCCTCTTTTCCTTTGGGATCTTTGTTGATGGACATTTCCTAGAAGGCAGCTTAACATTTATAGTCGGAATTTGTCAGGTAAGAAGTCGGAAATACAATTTAAGAACATCTTGTCCTTGTTGGGCTAATTACAGTACAGTTAAAAATTAAATCCAAAATCTCAGATTAAGTATCATAGATCATCTTTCCTACTTTAAAGTCAAGGCAATCTTTAATAACTGGTGTTCCATTTACTTTTTCTTCCACCACTTTCTTGTAAACATCTAAATTACATTTTTCTTAGTAGGCTTTATAAGAAGTGAAATAGGATTTTGTTGTTGATACTGTTATTTGTTTGCTTCATTGTGCTTTTCATTGACAAAAAATGAAGTAAGGGGTTTATGGTAGAATAAATGAGAGGCTCCTGAGTAAACTAAAATTGATGATGATAATGAAGGATAATGTTTCAAGGGGAGGAAAGTAAAAACAGATACACAAGAAAAGTGGGTCATTTATCAAATGGAAGCTGCACTAGGTAAAAATCAAATCCAAGTTTTCCAGTGATGTCTTAGTAATACATTAATTTTTGGCAACACTGATGTATTAGGTTTATATCTGGATTAAGATTCTTTTAAAACAAATACACAGAAAACCCTGAACTATAGCACATCTCCATAAACAGATTTGAAGAGTATTTCTCTAGCAATTTCTTTATTTTACTTACCTGATGGGGCTAATGGGTCAAAAATCTGAAGTGATAATCTGAAGTTTGGGAAGAGATCAAAAAACATTGTTAAAATGAGTCAGAACCTCTTAGCAGGGTTAGAAACCATGATTAGCAGGATTAGAAACAGCCAAATAGGAAAGATTTCTGCTTAGTAAATATTGACCACAAGGCAAAGCATTCTCTGCATAGCAGCATTATATATGTAAGTAGATCCCAGGTCCCATTCAGTTTTCCACTATGTAAATGGAACTTCCTCTCAGGAGTATTCTTATACAAAGTAATATCTGTACCTTACCAAAAGGCAGTTTGTTTTTCTCTGTAAATATTTACATTTGTATTTTAATAAATAGTACACTAATAATGGATTTTATGTATTTTCTGGGTCAATGACTCTCAAATCTATACCCCCTGGCCTAGACCTCTCCTCTGCACTTCACCTCCCATTTCACCTGTTAGATGTCTAACAGATATCACAACTTAATATTATGTTTCTAATAGAACCTTTAATTTCCACCCTCAATCCTGTTCCTTGCTCAGTTCTTTCCATTTTTAATAAATGGTTCTGCCATTTGCCGAGTTTCTCTAGGAAGTATCAATTCTTCCCCTTCTCTCATCCCTATATTTAGATATGCTACATCCAGTCCATCAGCATCCAGTTTGGTCTACCTCAATACATATCTTGAATCTATCCACTTCTCTCCATCTCTGCTACCACCACCTGTTCTAGCTTGCTAGCTGCCAGAATGCAACACCAGAGATGGCTTGGCTTTTAATAAAAGGGGATTTGTTTAGTTAAAAATGTATAGTTCTTCAGAGGAAAGGCAGCTAACTTTCAACTGAGGTTCTTTCTTACACGGGAAGGCTCAGGGCGATCACTGCTGGCCTTCCTTCCAGGCCTCTGGGTTCCAACAACTTTCCCTGTGGTGATTTCTTTCTGCATCTCCAAAGGCCTGGGCTGAGCTGGGAGTGCTGAGATGAGGTATGCTGAGCTGCTTGGGCTGTGCTAGGTTGAGGGCTCCCATTTAAGCTTCCAGCCAGTTAAATCAAATATCATTCATTGCAGCAGGCACGCCTCCTAGCTAACTGCAGATGTAATCAGCAACAAATGAGCTTCACATGCCATTAGCTCATGCCACAGCAACAAAACTAGGCATCTTCACCTGGCCAAGCTGACACTTGAACCTAACTACTACACCACCTTAGCCTAAGTCATAATTATTTCTTGCCTAGACTACTCCAATAGTTCCCTAAATGGTTCTTCTCACTGCTACTCTAGACCCAAACTGTCAGTTCACCACAAAGCATCCAGTGTGATATTTTTGAAATCTTAATCAGCTCACTCACTTCTCGGCTTGAAACCCTTTAAGCAGAGCATGAACTCAGTCCTGCTGACTACCCCAGTCTCCACCTGGCTTATCATGCTCCAGGTTCATTGGGCTTAAAGAGCCCAGGGCACTTTCACCTCTGGGCTTTTCATTTGTTCCTTCTACTTAGAATGCACTTCCCTTCATTGACTCATTTCCACCTTCCAGTTCTCAGGGAGGCCATACCCCAGTTATTCTCTCGTGACCCAGTTATTTCCTTCATTAAACTTATCACAATTATCTTTTTTTTCTTTTTCTTTTTGCATTTACCTTTTAACTATTTTTTTGTGGGGGGGGGTGTTTTTTTTTTTTTTTTGATCTCTTCTCCTTTTTAGAATGTAAGTGCTATGATAGATCATTTTCTGACTTTTTCACCAGTGTGTTACTAGCCTAGAGCCTAGCATACTACCTATTACATAATGGGGGCTCAATAAATATTTGTTGAATGAATGAATAAACCATATAGCTGCTAAATTTGTATTGGAATACAAATAGAAGAGTGCTCACTCATCATGCTGCCTCAAAAATACTGATACCTAAGCCTCTCCTCACCCCTGCTCTGCAAAATTCAATTTCAACTTAAACTCTATTATAGCAGATGCTGTGTCATACTGTACTGCAAGTTGGAGATTTGAGTGAACAAGAGGACACAGGCAAATACACAACTAAGTATAAGTCAACTGTTGTATTATAAGCAACTGTGATCAAAGCAGAAAGAATCAGAGCTATACATATTCTCAGGATCCACCTATAATATATCTATGAAACCCAACACTTCCAAGGGTTATATGGTAACTTAATTCTGTTCTGCTTCTCCTTCCAGCTGGTGTTTTTTAACATCCCTTTGATGGCTTATCTGTGTTGGAGCTTATTGCAACGGTGCTTTGGTTACAACTTCAGATCTCATCTCCACCAAGGAAAATACTTGAAAATTATACCTGTTCACCTACTTATGCTATTGCTGTACATCTGGCAGGCTTATTCCTGCTACTTTCTTCATGTGACATATGGCACTCTAGCTTTTTTCTTCTCTCCTTTGTGGACCTGGTTGACACTGCTGACACCTGTTCTCATTCGTTGTGTGTGGACACTGAACTCCACTGAGCTTGGAACCTTTGTGGTGCTGTTAAAAAGCCACCTGAGCTCCTAAAGGCCATGAATTTACCACTAGCAGCTGGACCAAGCTCCAGTTTCTGCCTCTATAGTGCAGGACGTGCCCCAGCAGCAGGTGGAAGGCCAGTTGGTGGGTAAGCTTCAGGAAGCTGCTGCTCCTTGGAAGTCCAGAGTTGGAGGGATTACCCACTACTGTTTCTTGCAGAATGAACTAGAGGCAAGTCTCTAAATAATGTGTGATTCCTTCCTTCCCCAAGGAGGCAAAGGATTGATTTACCTTTGTGAAGAGAAAGCCCTAATCTAGGAAATGCACAGTGCAGGGACTGGGTTTGTAAATGGGAGTAGCTAAGGCCCAGTATGTTTTCTGGGTTACCCCATATAAAACACCTAGCACAGAGCCTGGCAAGTAGCTGGCAAGGGTGCCATTTTAAGGGCAGTGAACCAGTGTAGACTTGGGGCCCTATCCTGACTATTCTTGAGAAATTTGCTCCCAGACCTGTTTGCCCTCAGGGTTATGGACTCTCTGCTTCCTCAGTCGGGAGTGTTTTCAGCTAATCAAATAAATGAATGAATGAGTAAGCAATTTCATGGTCTCTGAAGGCGGGAGGAGGCCTGTGGCTACGAGGGGCGTGGTTTAGCTTCTGGGGCGGGGCGGGACAGTTTGTTGCCGGAAGTCAACCCGGGTCCGTGGTCCCCGGAAGTGGAGCGGTTTCCGCAGTGCGGCGCTTCCTGGGGTCGCGGCGGTATTTGTGGCGTCCAAGGGAGAGACAGGGATGGCGAGCACAGCTGTACCTGCAGCCACGGTACCCAACCCTGACCCACCTTTGGAGCAGCTCCGGAACTTGGCAGTGGAGCTGCGGTTGCTCATGACACGAGTGCGGGGTGAGCTGAGGTCGTTGCAGTTAAAAAGGGACACGGCAGAGGCGGGTTTGGGTGGGAGACAGGCTGCGGCGGGGGACCGGGACCGTGCGGAGGCGGTGGGGGGCCGGAGATGGCTCCACTTACGTCAACTTTTCCTTTCGCCACCGCTTGGCCTGCACACACTACACACACAAGTCGGCGAAGCCTGGGAGACCACAGAGGAGTTTAATCGGGAGAAGTTTTGGAAAAGACTCAGTGAGTGCTGTTCTCGCTGCGGAACCGCCCCTGATTCCCTTGCCTATCGCTTTTGTCCGTGGGCCTTCCCCCAGCTTGAGCTGCATCCGCATTCCGTTCCCATCCTCTCTTCCCCACGGAGATGACTGCCTCTTTCTCGCTGAATTCTCACCGTGGGTGGGAACCTCACGTTACTCAGCCTCCACACGTGAGAGATTGAAGTTAATTATAAAATGGTGAATTTTGGAGGTGTTTTTTAAGAAACCTCAACACGTAAGGGTGGAGAGGGAATTCATTATCTTTAAAGTCCGAGCAGCAGCTGCAGCCTTATCCATTTAGCACTAACATTGGCTCCCTCCTCTTCCTCTGTCACCCCAAATTCCCCCTACTCCCTGCAGCTGAGGCAGCTGAGAATGTGTCAAGGGAAGCCACGAATCTGACTGTAGTCTCTCGACTTCCATTGCCGTCTCCACAGGTGGGCTTTACTTTTCGTGGTTTTGTACTGCCACATTATTATCTAGAAACTCTCACATTTTCGTTCTGCGTTTTACAGTAAAGCAGGGCATTTATTTTCCTCATCTGTCAATTGGGATTACAGTTCTTCCTCACAAAACTGTAGTGAAGACTCAGTATGTTAACATGTAAATTTCCATGCACAATATTTAGCATTAGGTCTTCTAAATAATTGGTTCAATCTGAAGTTCAGCCTGGCTCTTTTTTTCCTGATAACTTTTTTAAGCACTTGCTTTTTGCTAGGTGTTTTTACATACATGATCCCCATTTGGCAGATGAGCAAGCAGACTCAGAGGATCAGGTTATGGTAATTTAATAGTGGAGCTAGGATTTAAATTAGGGTCTGTCTAATGTCTCAGCTACACCCTTTTTGCTATGCTATATATTTTTATATTCAATTAGAGTTTTATAGTTTTAGCTCTTAAAATTAGGTTGTTCATCTATTTTTTAAAAAAATTTTATTGTATAAAATAACATATATATAAAGCTAAGAAAGAAAAAAGCAATAGTTTCCAAAGCACTCTTCAACAAGTAGTTAGAGTTTGTCATGGGTTACCATACCATCATCTCAGATTTTTCCTTCTAGCTGCTCCAGAACATTGCAGGCTAGAAGGAAAAAATACTTTTTCATCATCACAATTGACTTTTTTTCCCTTTTTTTGTGAAAAATAACATATATACAAAAAAGCAATAAATTTCAAAGCACAGCGCAACAATTAATTGTAGAACAGATTTCCTTGTTTGGAATGGGTTACAATTCCACAATTTTGGGTTTTTAATTCTAGTTGCTCTAATATAACAGAGACTAAAAGAAATATCAATATAATGATTCAGCAAGTTGTTTATTTTGAGTTAACTTTTGTATATGGCATAAAGAATTTAGAATTTAGATGAGGTTAAAGAAGATAAGAAAAAGCCTAAGACTGCTTAGAAGGAAAATAGTGAATAGTAAGTATTTGTTGAATCCGTGCTAATTATCTTTAGAAATATATTGTGATTCTCTTTTTTAAAAAGGGAGGACAGCACTAATGGTCTCACATAGGAATTGGCAATCTTTTTCCGAAAAGGGGTAGAGAGTAAGTATTTTAGGCTTTGTATGCCAGCTCTTCAACTCTAATCTAGTAGCGGATTAACTGTAAACAATAAGTAAATGAATGAGCATGGCGTGTTCCATATAACACTTTATTTAAAAAAAAAAAAGCTGGCATGGGCCTAATTTATTCCATTGGCTATAGTTTGCCAACTCCTGGCATAAGATATGGTAAATACCTCATAATAGATCATTATTATTTTGTGATATACAATATCAGGAATACATTTTTCTTGCTATTTCTTAATGTTTTATTGTGTTATCAGCCTAGTATCTGGTATCTAATTCTTCTCTGGTATGTAAGGAGCATAGCGCAAGACCTTCCTTATAGTAGGACTCAGAAAATGTTTGATGATGCTGTACAGATAGCTGCTCTCTTCCACAGTAGATAGACTGACCACATTTATCTATCTAATCCATTTCCTTTTTTCATCCTGAAATTGGTTCCTCACCTTAAAGAAAGCTCAGATGTGCTGTGAGCAAGTCCGTGCTGCTATCGAGGCAATAACTGCAGTGTACTATTCGCTTCCTAAGGATCAGGGTAAGCCACTGTGTGCACAGAAGCATTCAGTTTATAGGCTAGATCTTTGCTAATATAGCAAGTTAATCCTTAAACTTTTACCATTGCCCCAATTTTTGCATATAACTTTCCCCTATAAAATGCCATCAAAGATCAATTTAATAACACAAGTGACCTCTGGAAATGAGCAGTTATGCTAAGGTACACAGTGTTCCCTGTAGCTCACTTTCTCTCCTCCCTTGCATAACTTGGCTTTTAGTTCTTCTCAGTTGCTCTTCCCTCTCTAGCCCATGCTAACCAACACAGCTGGATCTCAGCCCCATACCCAGGACCAAGCCATTCCTACTCTCCTCTGCCATATTGCATCATACCCACTTTCTGAGCTCCCATTAGTTAAGTAGCCTCCAGCTCTCCTGTAGATTCATGCCTTGACAAAATTATAAATTGAAATATGCCGTGGATCTTCAGGGTTACCCACAACTGTTTTAGCTTCTGGTGTTGTATCCCTAATTGTAAAGGGACTGCTGTCCTTAATGAATGAATGCATGCTGCTGTTGAAAGATTTTGTTCTAGATCTCTTTTAGAGAATAGCAATAAAGAGTGGTAGGAAGGACAAGAAAATGACATGGGGATATAAATAAGACCTGAGTTTTATGTTGGGCATTCCAGTTAAAGCATGTAAGTGCATATTACCTCATCATCCTGAAATACTTAGACTCTCAGGAAAGCAGACAGTGACTTTTGGAAAGAAGACCTGGGCTGCTTACTCTTTGGATTTGGCCACAGGAATCACCTTACAAAAGCTGGTACGGGGTGCTACTCTGGATATTGTAGACGGCATGGCTCAGCTTTTGGAAGTGCTTTTCATCACTCCAACTCAAAGGTAATGATGCCACATTTTGAGTTATCACTTATTGAGGTTCCTTCCCTCAGGGAGAAAAATACCTCATTTCCAACAGCAAAGTTACTAATAGCTGAGACTAATGACCAACAGGAAGTAGATTTTTAGGAGACAGAACCTAGGTTATTGACATATCCTTATTGATTCCTTTCTCCAGCCCTGAGAACAAGGACCTTATCTCCTGCAGCAATGTTTGGGCTGCATGCCAGCAGGTGCCTCGAATACCAAGAGGTGGGTAAGAGTGGAAAGTAGGCCAAAGAAGAGAGTCCTCTTAACATCTGGCTTCCAGCTTTGTAGCCTGTATTTATTTTAATTACATATAGAATTTTAGTGAAATATATATATATAAATATGTATGTTACCAACATCAAAAGATAGAGGTTACTTTTTTTGCCATTCTCTAATTTTCATACCTCTAAATTTAAACCCTACACTTGGTGTAGCTCTGTTGCTAATGGAATAAATATGAATTGTTCTCCTGGTTCTGCCCCAGGAGCTGTTTGTGTTATGGGACATACTGAGGACCATGATGAGAAGTATCACATAACCATTTTATTTCTTCTTGGAGTGAATAAAGAAAAGTTTTTTGGGCTCCTGTCTGGGTTCCCAGGAGATGTGAGAAAAATTTTATCTTAAAATGTTATTCTTGGCACTCTTTTTAGTGGGAACACTGATGGTTGACCTTTTAAGAATTGTTTTGTTTCTCCTCTAAATCTAATACTTCTGATTTTTCACTCCTAGATAACAAAGCTGCAGCCCTTTTAATGCTGACAAAGAGTGTGAATTTTGTGAAAGATGCACATGAGGAAATGGAGCAGGTGAGGGGACTTCTGTCTTTACAGGCAACTCCATGACAAGTACATGAGAATTGATTAATAAGATAGGTGATTTCCTGGACATTGACCAAATAGGTCCCATCCCAGTTCTTGTCCTGTGTCTCCCATCTCCCACCCTGTGTCAATGTGTGATCTAGTACCATTCTCCTCTGTTCAGTTTTTGGACTAGAAAAGGAAAAACAGAGTTTGGGAAGTGTTTCAACTCTCTAACCGTTAGTGAAGTAGCTGGCTATGGTTTTTGGACAACTCAGACATGGCGCTGAAAGTATAAAAGGCTTCTTTTTTTTTTTTTTTTGCATTCGCATATATCTGGTGTGTCTTAGGCTGTGGAAGAATGTGATCCTTACTCTGGCCTCTTGAATGACTCTGAGGAGGACAACTCTGATAACCATGATAATGAGGGGCAGAATGTGTTGGGGTTTCCAAATAATCGGGACATATACTGGTCAGAGGAAGATCAAGAACTCATAATCCCATGCCTTGCACTGGTGAAAGCATCCAAAGCCTGCCTAAAGAAAATCCGGATTTCCGTGGCAGAGAATGGGAAGAAGGACCAGGTGGCCCAGCTGGATGACATTGTGGATATTTCTGATGAGATCAGCCCCAGGTAAGTGTGGCCCCTCACTTAAGACATCTGAACAGCAGCATTCTTGTGGTGTCATCCCAAGGATTTTTACCCAATTTTTATTTTGAAAATGTTCAAACCTACAGAAAAGTTTAAAAAGTACTACAGTAAACATCCATACTATATCTTTCATCTAGATTTCTTGATTGTTCACATATTTCTGTAGGTGGTCCTTTTTTTCCCTGAACCATTTGAGAATAAGCTGCAGACATCAATAACATTTTTTACCTCTAAATGTGTTAGCATGTATTCCCAAGAATAAAGACATTCTTCTGCCTGACTACAATATTATCTCAACTAAGAAATTTTACATTGAATATAATATTATTTAATATTCACATTTGTCTGATTGTTTTCTAAAATGTCTTATATAACAATTTTTTTAATCCAGAGTTCAGTCTTATATTACATTTGGTTTTCATCTCTTTAATCTTGTAATCCAGAACAGTATTTGTGTCCTTCTTAGTCTTTTTTAACAACAACTTTTTTTTTCCATTTATTTTTTTATTGACAAGAACATTTTTAAAGAGTTCAGGTCATTTGTCTTGTAGGATATTGTATTAGTTAGGGTTCTCTAAAGAAACAAAATCAGCAGGGAACATTCGCAAATATAAAATTTATAAAAGTGTCTCACGTGACTGCGGGAACACAGAGTCCAAAATCTGCAGGGCAGGCTGTGAAGCCGACGATTCCAATGGAGGGTCTGGACGAACTCCACAAGAGAATCTGAATCCTCCTTAAAAGGCTTCCAGTGATCAGATTAAGCATTACTCATTGCAGAAGACACTCCCCTTTGGCTGATTACAAATATAATCAGCTGTGGATGTAGCTGACATGATCATGATTTAATTCTCTGAAATGTCCTCATTGCAACAGACAGGCCAGCACTTGCCCAACCAGACAAACAGGTACCACCACTTGGCCAAGTTGACACATGAACCTAACCATTACAGATATCCAACAATCTGGACTAGTGATTGTTTCTCATGATTATATTCAGATTTAAACATTTTTTTGCAAGAATAACGCATAGTTGAATGTTTTGTACTTCTCATTGCATCCTACTGGGGAAGAATGAGATGTTAATTTATTATTATTGGTGGTGGTACTAAATTTCATCAGTTGGTTAAAGAAATGCCCACTACAGTGAAAGTTAAAGTATCTTTGACTCAATGATTTTACTTCCATTGGTGAACCTGCTTGTATCAGTTATTTAAATTGATGGTTTTAGACCTTCACATTTTTGACTAATTTAATCATGTCCCATTCCTATTGACCATGGGAGTCCCTACCCCACCCCCAGATTGCTAGTGAAGTGGGGTGTTCAGTAAATACTTGTTAAATGGATTCTATATTGGTTGCCCAGTTGTCCAGTTTAAGGAACTGATAGTCATTTTCTCACTGGTCACATCGTCAGTACTGTACTGGAACACATAGCTGAGTTTTGTTCTTTTTTTGTGTTGTTAATGATTTTATTTTTAATTTTTTGCACAAGCAGGCACCAGGAATCAAACCTGGATCTCTGGCATGGCAGGCCAGAACTCTGCCACTGAGCCACTGTGGCCCACCCATTAATGATTATTTTTGCTTTCTACTTTTAGTGTGGATGATTTGGCTCTGAGCATATATCCACCTATGTGCCACCTGACAGTGCGAATCAGTGTAAGTACCTGCTTTGAGGGGATAGCTACAAACATAATTGATAAAATTACAGTATTCATCAGTATTTCTTTATTTGTTATACTTGGGTGCTCAATTCTTTCATGTATCTGTTAAATTCTTGCATGTATCTGTTAAATATTTGCTGAAGTTGAATTAATTTAGCCAAAAGCTTTGGTAGTTCTCTGTTCCAGAACCACTTGGGTAACTTTAGAAAAATCCAAAGACTTTAGAAAATGCTGCTTTGTAAAGAAAGTCTTCATTACCATAGTGATGTAACCTGTCAAGTTTCCAATTTCTAGACCAGACAGAAATAAGTGTTTCAGAAACATACTTGGTTCTAATATAAACACATTGCATGATTTAACCATAGAGGGTCAAGCTCTCTAAAAATCATATTTTTTTGTATTCTTACTATATTCCTTATTGTATTCTGTAGTGCCTTTTGCTAAGAGAGTTTCTATTGTCATTTATAAATTCAAGTTTTTATCTCTAATGTTATTGGAAAGAGAAATAAAACTGCCAAATGGCTTATATTTTACAATCAGATGAATCAATTCTAATAATATCTGATAAATTAGAATGTGGAAATCAGAGTCATCACATTTATCTTCACAGTGTACAAACACATTGAAATGGAATAATATTCTTTTGAGCATTAACTTTTTAAAAATTGACTTCCCAATAAATAAACATCTTTAGCAATATACCTTAGCAGCTATCCCTAACATAATACTTTGTGTGGTAATTTAAAAATCTGTACTATATCTCTGTCTTATTTTATACTGCTGACATACATACATCCCCATGTTATCTTAATGTTGGCGTTCTTAAAATTCTGTACATAGATTTAAAAAGAAAAAGGAACATCAGTCATTTTTGTTTTATATTCTCAGCTGTCAGCAGTTGGGAGAAATTCAGGTTACATTCTTATTTTTTTCTTAATTAAAAAAACCTTGTAAAATTTTATAGCAAACAGTGCTGATAAGATTTTCCTAAAAGAATCCAACCCCCCCCCAGCCATTGTAATCATATTATGATCAAATTATGCATAGTTCCTTCAAGGTTTCTTTTTATGATTTGTGTTACCTGGGTCTTTTTCATATTTTAGCTCTCCTTTCCTGGTGGTAGGGCTCAGGGTGAATAATTTCTCTATTTTTTTTCTAGTCTGCAAAACTTGTATCTGTTTTAAAGACGGCACTTGAAATTACAAAGTGAGTATGAGAACGACTCTCCAAATACTTCTTTGTTAATAAACCTGGGTACACATGTAGCCATTCTCAAGTCCGAAACCCCCATTTGAAGTAGTGGAAAGAAGTGAGGGGGGAGGTTTTTTCCAACTTCAGGTGTAGAAGAGCTGAGTTCCTGCAGAGGAACTTGCCTTTTCTTCTATAGTTTTCTTGGTGCTCCCTTTGAAGATAGGTTTTTCCAATGCTAGAATAGATGTTACTTCTCTTCCCCATTCCATTTGCAGAGCAAGTCACGTGACCCCTCAGCCAGAAGATAGTTGGATCCCTTTACTCATCAGTGCTGTTGATCATTGCATGAACAGAATCAAGGAACTCACTCAGAGTGAATTTGAAGTATGAATTTTCTGCCTCGTTTTTACTCTCCTTCTTTCTCCCTTTCTCGCTGTCTTAGCCAGGTTATGATGTCTGCTTTTAAAATGGGGCCAGAATGCTTTCTGGATCAAAAGGGAGTTCCTGTCTTTACTTAACAAGAGACACTATTGCCAAAGGTTGTTGGTTAGGCCAAACTGGCAATTATTTATAAACCATATAAGTGTGATATATTTTTCTGTGCTTGATACAAAAGCATGGCTTTGCTTTTTCTTGAATCACCACAGAGATTCCCAGGGAAGCTGTCTTGTGTTGTAAATTCCTTATTGGCAATAAAGTGTGCTCTTTCATTGTTAAAGATCTTGATGGTCACAATAAAATGCTAACTAACCTGCCAGTATTTAAATGAGTACCCTTCAAAGTTTCTACCAGAAATACAGTGGATTGAGACTAGAACATTGCTTTCACTTGGCTTTATAGGTCTTAAGATGTGGTTCTAATAAAAAAAAAATTTAGAACAAAAACACTTAAATTTATTCAGAGGAAATGATTGCACACCCCTTTTAGTACTTTAGCATGTTATTTATTATTATTCTTATCAGTAAGTCTTTCTGAATATTATCCTAGGGAACTCCCTACCTCTAGAATTATTTTTTGGCATTGAGCTCAGTTTTTAGGTCTGTCCATGGGATTGAACAAGTTTATTCTCCTTATACATACCTGTATTGTTGTTTTCTTTGTTATATAATACGTGTCCCCAAATGTACATGTCAAATGTTTATAAATCAAACATTTTAAAATATGTAAGATAGAATTTATATAATTTTAAGGGCTTCTTTATTTAATACTGTAATGTAAACCTGTGCAGTTATTTTATAAGACCACCACCAGTTTTTGCATCTGTCTGGCAGATCACATACTGGAAAGCCAGGTAAACCTGTAATGTTGTATATTCAAGTGAATTGAGTTAGGCCTTCTACATTTACTACAGGTCATCACCTCTAATGCTGGTCCTCTTCCTTCTTTAGGTGTAATTCACCACATTGGCCCTTCTGATATCCCCATGGTCTCTTTAGGTATAATCAGCAACAGCATTCTTTTCTTTTGAATGACTGTATACTTAGGGTTGAAATTCCTTAAGCCAAATGAGTTTTCATTTACTTTTTTAAAAATGTTAATCTTTATTTTAATGAATGTCATAAAAAGAAGAAACTATCTTAAAATCAAACATAGAATGCCAGAGCAATAAAATAATATCAAAACTCCATAACTGGTACAAAAGGAGTCCAGTTCTTTTATCTTCCCTTACAGGGCTTATATTCTATATACTTAATTTTATTTCTCTACTGTACCAAATTCTTATTGACATCCAGCTTTAATTGTGGAATACTTATGAACATAGAACTCTAATAAAAATTTAATCTATGGCTGAATCTAGAAGATCATTCTGCTTTCAGGTCCTATGTTACATATTTTATAACTTGTTAAGTTATCTTTGAATCTTTAAGAATAATGGTCAGGAATAGCACTGATTAGTGTTATACCAGGATTACCTAAAAATTTTATATTTAACTAATATTGTTCCACTTCATCAGAGATATAAGAATGACTTAAATGTTAGATCCTTTCCCTTATCTATAAATTAATGACTATGCTAATAAGCAGTAAAATGGTTGTGAAGAACCCCAAACCTGAAAAATCTGAAGGTACTTTTATGAGTACCTTTTCAAAGGCTTCCTTCTTGTTACTTAAGCCCAGTACTTACTCTCAGGAAACCAGTCTTCATGGTTGCCCTAAGTTGGGGTAGAGGAAGAAAATGAATGTCTTACCTATCAATTCTTCTCAATCTAGTTCTGCTCTTGGTAATTTTTCTCAACTTAAATTGAAATTCATTTGTCTAATGAGCACTGATTCCCTTCCTAGCACATTTGGCTTTAAGAGTGTAGCTTAAAGGGGGCAGTTGGTGAAAGTGGTGATACTGTTGCTGTATTTTTAAGCTGTAGGTTTAGGGGCTACCACAGTAACACTTCTGTAGCCGGTTAGGTTCTGGAACATGTTGCAGTCCATTTCCACAGTGAGCGTCTGGAGCCCCAAGTGTGTTGGCGTGAACAGGAACTGGGTGCACAGGGTGTTTCCAGGTCGCACCGAACCTAATCTGAAATAAAGAATAAGGTAGGTGCTGGTTCTGTCCCAGGTTCATTGTTCTCCAATGACCCTTCCTTGCTGGAAGCAGAGGTGGACCATGCAGAAATGAACATCTAAACACCTTGCTGCTAAAACAGAGGTGGTGAGAAGGAGATAGAAGACTGGAGCCTCCCTTCATTGAGCAACTGCATGGTTGAGAAGAGATGCATCCTATTCTATGGACTCACAAGCTACAGCTTTGTTCCTTTTATTACCTACGAGTTCAATTTGGTTTGGTTCTTGATAACAATACTGGAGTGTTTTGGGAATGCTATAATTTTGGAACCCTCAATTGTTGCTAAGTGCAGTGGTACAGTGGGCACACTGAGATGATATCATGTCAACAGGTGGTGTTTGGGTCCCTATCAGCACCTTCTGGCCTGCCTATGCACTTTCTTCTGGTGGCTGAAGTTTCCTTTTAGGGGCTTTGCCCCATGCTTGATCTGGGAGACCACAAAAGTCTGGCTGGATGTTGGCAGAAGTGATTCATTGAGTTCTTAAGGCTGAAGCAGTGGCCCAATAACCTGACATTCTGTCTGAGACCTCGGGGACAATAGGGGTAGGCATCTTTAAATTGTGTATTGTGTATTCAACAAAGGGCACAGTGGACATAACAAGCAAGAGAGAAAATGAAAGAAGATATCTGCATCACCTAAAACCAACAACGAAATAATACCTAGAGTATACAGGGAGTTTGTACAAGTCAACAAGAAAAAAGAAATGCCAAAGGAAAAGTGGGCAAAGGATATGAACAAGCTATTTACAGAAGAGGAACTCAAAAAGGCTAACAAAAGAGTTGCAATTTGAAATAATAATGAGATATCATTTTATTTCTGTTAGACTGGGGAAACATAAAAAGCTGGATGTTGCCAAAAGTGGAGGAGAGGTAGGAATAGAAAAATGTTCAAGTACTTCTGGAGGGAGGTTGGACTACTGCAGCCATTCTGTAAACAGTTCTAACAGTACATGGTCAAATAGATAATTCCTATAACTCAGGAATTCCATATACCCCAAATTTTCAAATAGATATATTAGGGGACATATATAAGGATGTTCACTGCACTGTTATTTGTGATATCAGGGAGCTGGAGACAACCTGAATACCCATCACTAGGAATGGAGTGGTAAAAAGTAGTGAATATACGTGATGGAGTGTTATAAAGCAGAAGCAACAGGCTAGATATTTATGGATGAATCTTAAAAACATAGTTCCAAGGGAAAAGTAAGAAAAAGAATTAGTTATAACAATGTTATTTATATAAGTTAAAAATACAGGCTTACAAAGCTCTGTTACATGTTTTCCAAGAACATAGTAGCAAAAGGATCTACAGACTAACAAAAAGATATGAAGGGTGGTGGGGGGGAATGGGAATAAAAAGGAATAAAGTAAAATTCCTACGTTGTGGTAGAATGTAGCTCTCTGGTGGCACTGGAAGGCAGCTGACCCTCCCTGCAATATTCTCTGGTACCCAGTCCTATACCTCTTCCCTGCATTTACCAGCAATACCCAGGCAGCAACCAGTGTCATTTGGGTGTCCCTTGGACTCACACAGCCTCCTTCACCCCCATTCGCCTGCAGACATGGTGGCCCTAGGACAAGAGAGAGCATTTTGGTAGCCCTAATTCTCTAGTTCAAATTTTGGGGGTATTCGCTGTGTCTTCATGGACTTGGCATAAAAGCTGTTATTAATCTTGGGTCCCTGCTTTTCTGACCATTGAGGTGTTTCAGTGGGATGAGTAGCTTTCAGTCTCTTACCTATAGCTCATCTCTCTGTAAATGAGCTCCCTTCCGTGGATGGCGATCACACAGTCCTTCATGGGACAATCTAGGGAGTTATGGATGCTGACTGTGGTCTTAAGAGGCTTATACTGCTCTGCTGTCTCCGGCATCTGCAGGAAGAGGCAAAACCTCGAGTGGGTGCCAAGGGCATCCTCAGAGCCACAGTCATTCCTTTCCCCTCCTGTGTACCCTCCCTATACCCTCCTCAGTTATTCTCCTCATCTCTGCCATCCAGACCCAAACTGTACAGCAGACGTCTTTACCTGATGTTCCTGCCTTCGTTCTCACCCTTGATCCATCATTGACCATTCTGCTGGTCCTTCACAGTATGCCCTAAACCCACCTTCCTGCCTTACCTGTTCTTCCCTTGAGTAAACATCAGGTGCTTTCCTGTCCCCAGCACACCCCTCAGGCTCCCTTCCTTTGGGTCTCTGCTCAGTTGTTGTCTTCTGCCTGGAGTCACCTTCCCCCATTCTGTACTGAAATTTTCCCATTTTTAAAGGCCCATCATAAATGTCACTGCTTCCAGGAAGTCTTCTCTTAACCACCAGCTGGAATTAATGTCCTTTACTTAAGTTATTCCATACTGACTTTGTACCTGTATTAAAGCACTTGCACAGAAAGCCAAACATTGTGACCCCCTTACCAAACCATAAGTTCCTTTTAGGTAGGGACCATATCTCATGTATTTTGGCCAGGGTGGACATCTGAAAAGAGGGCTGGACCAAGGGCTATAAGCCTCTAGAACTCTGTTTTCATGATCTTGGACATGGTGCTTTCTAGGATTCAGATTCCTCATTTGAATAATGGGAACAATTCCACCCTACTGGGCAGTGTTGCAAACAATAAAGGAAGTGAAAGTAATTTCAAATATATATGAAGTGTTCAGAAAACATAGGTTATTATACTGGTGTTTACCTCAATGGTCAGATGTGGCCTACAAATGGCAATATCTTCCTGAGCAAAACAGCTAAGGCTGGACTTGGAGTGCGTTGCCATAGCAGTCAGTCTGAGAAAGCTGTTCTCTGGTGGGTTTTGCTCAAAATAGGAGAAGGACAGGCTGGTGGTTATTCTCTTAACTGAAACATATAACAGATGGAGTCAGTGCACAGGGAGGGGTGTGTCTGTCCCAGAAACAAGCAATAGTTATGCACACAATGCAGAGGAGTTAGGATCTCAACGAAGGCAGAGAGACACCTCATTCTCCATAGCAATTTAAAACTGAACTCACTCAAGATCCTATCCCCCACCACCTATACCACTTCCACCAATGAACTCTCTTGGCAGACCAACTCAATGGGGTTGTGGAATTGTTGTGTAGACTAGAACAAGGTAAACTCTTTTGGCCTTAATTTCCTTGTCTAATAATACCTACCTCTCACAGGATGGTTTGTGTCAAATGAGATACTTCAGATGAAGTGCTTATCTCAGAACCTGCCACGTTGTTGCTGAATGTAAGCTTACCTAGTTCCTTCCCATTCTCAACCCCTTCTCATTCCCCTTTGCAGACAAAAGGAAGACATTAAGGAGGAATCCTCTCAAGCTCATGTTCCCATTTCCAACTTACAGATGTAGGATACCTATGCCTGCTGTCAACACCCTCTGAGAGGATGAGGTATCCTCTTGCCTAAGTCACATCCTCTGCTTAAATCTGTGCACCATCCTGACTCCATTACTACCTAGTTGTATAACCTTGGGCAAATTAATTAACTTCTCTGTGTCTTGGTCTCCTTATCTGTAAAATGGGAACTATAATGGTTCCTGCCTCATAAGACTGACCTGAGGATTAATGCAGTAATGCATATAAAACTCTTAGCACCATTTTTTGGCAAATAGTAAGTCCTTAATAAAATGTTGAACTATTCTAGTTGCTTTCATTTCCCTTGGCATCATACCATTAATTATAACCTGTCTCTCCTGAATCTGCATTCTTTCTCTCTCTACCGATTATTTCTCTCAGCATGTAAGCATTTTCAGCTCCCTCCCATCTTAAGAGGAAAAAATATATACATTTAGTACCCTCCCTCCACCTATTGTCCCTGGCTGGCTAACCACTCAACCTTTCTTCTTTTTCCTTCCATGCTTCTGTGGAGGACTGCACAGCTTGCCTCACTACCTTGCCTCTCATTCAATCTGACTCTGGGAAGCAGGCCTTTGCATTTTGGACAAATGCAATGGATGCTTTTCAGCCTTGACATCTCATAACTTCTCTGCTGACCTTGCTGGGTGGTCCTTCTTCTCTGACTTCTCAGTCTCCCTCACTTGCTGCTCTTTCCCTGACTGACCTTTAAATTCTGGTGTGCTTGGTTTTCTCCTCACCCTCTCATCTTCTCACAGTTTCTCCTCCTGTGGGCTCATCGATTCTTGATTCTTGGCCACTCTCTCTGCTGGGATTCTCACATGAGGTCTCTGGCCAGGCCTTTGTCTTGAACACCAGGTTTAGGTTTGCAGCTGCCTACAGGGTGTCTCCACTCAGTTGTTTCACAGGCTTTCAAACTCAGTGGGCATGCTCCAAACAGTTCATCCTCTTTCTCACCGAACTTGCTTCTTCCCATTTTCCCCATTCTAATGACTCACACAAACCAGAAGCAGCCCCTGTCTACACACACACGTACACATTCATTATCTCACTAGTCCAATCTATCCCATCTTCTTAATGTATCTTAATTCTAAATGCTGCTGGCTTAATTTGACTTTAATTTCTCAACTAGATTATTACAAGCCTTCCAACTGGTCTTTCTTTCCTCTAATCCAGTGGTTCTTAACATTGGATCACATTGGGGAGTTTTACAAAACAGCCCCAAAGCCAGGCCACACTCCAAATCAATGACATCAGATTCAGGCAGTGAGGCCCCGCAGCAGGACTTTTAAAGTTCCCAGGTGATTCAATGTGCAGCCAAGTAGAGAACATTGCTCTAATACGATCTTTTCTGTCGCATTCTGCCAAAAAGTTCTTTCTTTTGAAGATGGGTTTCTGTTCACATTGACTCCCATGGTTAAAACCTCTCACCAGCTTCCCCTTAACCAGAGAACAAAACTGAAACTTCTTAGCATGATATACAAGACCCTTCATGATCTGGCCCCTGTCTGGCACTCACACCCCTGTCCCTGCTCTATTCCTGCTCTCATTGGTTAGGGAACCATGATGGAGAAACTGGATGCAGGGGGACAGGGTAGGAGGCTGTTAACAATACTGTAGACAAGTTCCAGTCCACTGATTCTCAAACTTGCCTGCTTGAAATCATCTGAGGGGTTTTCAGAAATTCTGTTGCTTTGGTCCCACCACAGAGTTACTGATTTAATTGTTCTGGGGTGCACCCTAGGCATAAAGTGATTCTAATGTGCAGTCAAGTTTGGAACAATTGCTCTAGTCCATGGAATCTCAACCCTAGAATAACCTAGGAGGCGTTAAAAAAATACCAGTGACTGGACTTCATCCCATTCCAATTAAATAAGAATCTCAAGGTGGGAGGGAGCCTCTTTACACGTGTTGTGCCTTCTGCCTGGAATGCCCCTGACTCACTCTTCAGCCCATCTCTTTTCTACTCACCCTTCAAGACCGAGTTCAGGTATTTACTTGGGGTAGCCTCCTCCAACCGGGTCAGATGTTCCCCTGCCCTTGTACTCTGTGTTTACCTCCTCAAACACTTCTCACACCATTATCATGGCCTAGTTACTTATCCAACTCCCATCTGAACTGCGTTTTTGTCTGCATCAAGCCCAATAAATGTGTTGAGTGACTGACAGAGAGAGATGGAGACAGAGAATGCACTGGAAGCTAGAAGCCATTACAGGAGAACTGCAGGGGGTGCCCTGTGGCTGCTGCCTGCCAAGGGTGAGAGCCAGGTTTGTGGGGTGTCTGAAGGGGAAACAGAGAGTGTTACCCAGGTTGGCGCTGAGTGTGAGGGACAGCTTCTCTCTCCAGAGCTCGGCAGCAAGGACACCATTGTAGTATACTGCCTGAACCCCAATCGTCAACTGCACTGCCTTCTCCTGGTCGTTGGGGTTAACCAGGGTCACGGAGAGCTGGGCATCCCCTCTCAGGGGCAAGGAGCTGGGCGCTTCCAAGAACAAGTACAGAGGCTCTTCAGTCTCAAGACTTGGAAGATGGATGTGGTTGTCTTTCCCATGTTCCATCATCTCTTTCTGGACTCTCTCCAGCACCTCTTTTTCTTGACAAGATCCTGGGAAATGGAAAAAAATAAAACAGGCCTCTTACCCATCAGGTATAGACCCTTCCAGTAAAAGCCCGGGATTAGAATTCATTTATCCACTTCTGCTCAAATGCCAAAATCACAAAGGTTTTGCTAATGTCTAAGGCCATATTTAGGGGAAAAAAAGTCTCTGTGAGGCCATCTTTATCACAGATACAGTGTCTCTTCCAAGCCACGTCAGGGTCAAGTTCATCTTAAAAAATGCTATGAATTTGCTTCTTGAGTGATGAGTAAGCAAGCTTTTGGACAAGTCAACAAAGTCTCCAGGGATGGTTTTGCAGGGACCTACATCTTCCTATGGGAAGGAGTTTCTCTGGGCAATGGGAGCCATGGAATATTCTGTATCAGAGGAATAACAGAGCTACACTTGTCTTAGAAAGCTCGTTCTGGCAACTCTGGAAATTGGAAAGGGAACCATGATGGAAAGACTGAAGGCAGGGGGACTGACTAGGAGGGTGTTGTAAAACTGTAGACAAGAGATGGTAAGAGCATGGATATAAGCAATGGAGAAGGAGATAAGAGATGGATGCATGAGTAATGTGAGCAGTGAAGGGGAAGACTTGAGGTTAGTGTAAGCCTTCTTATGTGGACAAATAGGTAGATCCCTGATATGGAGGAACAGCATGGAACATTGGAGGAGAGGAGGCAAATCCTCTGGCAGCTGGATTTCTAATTAAATATATTGTTTTATAGCAGCAGTTCTCAACCAGGGGCGATTTTATCCTCCAGGGGACATTTGACAATGTCTGGAGACATTTTTGGTTGTCACAACTGGGAGTGGAGCTGCTGGGATCTAGGGTATAGAGGCCAGTGATGCTTCTAAACATCCTAGAACACATAAGTCATCCCCCTCCACCCCATGACAAAGAATTATCAGGCCCAGCATATCAAGAGTGCCAAGGTTATTTAGTTTAAGGTGTATTAGGATAGAGAGAAGTGCCTGAAACTGTAGAACTGTGCTCCAGTAGCCATGTTTCTTGAAGATAAATATATGATATAGCTTTCGCAATGTGATTGTGAAAACCTTGTGTCTGATGCTCCTTTTATCTATGATATTGACAGATGAGTAAAAAATATGGATTGAAAATAATAGGGGGAGCAAAGATTAAATATTGAGTAGATGGAAATACTTGTGGTCAATGAGAGGGAGGGGTAAGGGGTATGGTATGTGTGAGTTTTTCCTTTTTCTTTCTTTTCCTGGAGTGATACAAATTTCTAAAAACTGATCATGGTGATGAATATACTACTATGTGATGACATTGTGAGCCACTGGTTGTACACCATACATGGAATATTTGTATGTTAAGAATGTTCATGTTTGTATATTGTTTTGATTTGATAATACAAAATAAATTTTTAAAAAAAGTTAATCACCTTTCCATATTGGACTGGAAGGATGTGCTACAAAAACTTTTGAGGTCCCACCAGCTGCTTCTAGAAAATCTATCTGTAAGCAGTTACTTAAACATGTCATGTTATTGTCATTTAAACTTTAAATTTCTGAAAGCCTTAAATGGGCGTTTTGTAAAATAAATGATCATTTTGCAGTGAGAGTAAACAACTCTAATTTCTCTTATTTGAAGAGGTAAATTTTTGTTTCTTGACTTTTATTAAGATCATCAAAAGTATACAGCATTTTATCGAGTAATGGAAAAGTTTTGATAATGGATGGTGGTGATGGTTATAAAACAATGTGAGTGTGATTTATGCCACTGAATTACATATTTCAATGTGGTTAAAGGAGGGTAAGTTTTAGGGTGGATATATGTTACCAGAATAAATTTTTTTTTTTAATGTTGAAGAACAACAACAACAAAAAAGAGTGCCAAGGTTAGAAACCCTGTTTTATATGATGGAGAAAGGGCTAGGACTATCTCTGGCCTGCATCTGCCTGGCTCACCTGTTGCCCTCTCTCTCTGGGTCAAGTACTGACAAGCCTGGGGCCCTTCCTACCAGTACCTTCGGGATACTTGTAGTTCTGAGTGATGTCCTCGCATCGGTCACTGCCCACACCCTTGGTGCTGATGTTGTCGCCGACATACTTGGTATTGGAATTGGTCAGCTCCAGAGTCCCATCTTCACAGCATTTCCAGACCACACATGTGGCATTTACTGATGCAAAAATGTCTGATACTGCAGGAGTCAGATACAGTGTCCCCTCCTTGACTGCTTTGACTGGGACCAGATCACAGGCCCCCAGGACTGCAGGAGAGAAAGGCTGTTCAGCAAAGGAGCCACACCAAGGCCTCTGTTCAGCCCCCATCCTACACCCTGTTTTCACTCCCTTGGGACCAAGGTCGAAGATGGGCACTAGGCAGGGTTTCTGAGAGGGTATCGCAGGATGAAACTCACAACGACTTAGTACTTTTTGGTCACAGATATGGCAGGAGCCCTGTCAGAAACTGGAGTAGTAGAGCCTCAGAGGAGCCATGTGCACAGAAGGCCCCAAGGCAGCTTTGCTACTGATAAGATAGGAATAGACCACCTTCACTGAGCACTTACTATGTGCCGGGCTCTGGGCCAGTTATGTTCCTGAGTGAGGAAGAGACATCCTTTTACGGTCCTTGAAAATTCCCTTTCTGGACTTGAGCCTATCCTGACACCCCTTTCATTCATATTCAGGACCTCAGAAATCCCACTCACAGTCACCTGAGCCAGCACAACCATCAATCATCTTAAGACACTCTGCCCCTCACTGAGATTCAACTCCCTCCCCTGTTGCTCTTCACTGGGCCAATTCTCCCTACAGACTTGGGGCCTGGACAGCTGACACCTGTGTTCCCTTCAGCCCACAGGCCTCAGGTCAGCATTCTGCCAGCTAATTCTGCTTCATTCTGCTTCTCCTCTTTCAGAGGAGGCAGGCGCCCTTGGACCACTTGCTGCTCTTGTTTCCTCTCCAGGAACTCCTTCAGCTCTTGGCCCTTTTGAGTAGAAAGGACACAGGTGCTCTGAGCGGACTGAGATGGCCAGCTCTGCCTCCACACCAGGTTTAGACTAATGGCCCGTTATTCAGTATCTGGGCCCAGCAGACTCTATCATATTATGGTGATTATAGTTTTATAAGATCCTAAAGTGCCTGGCATATATGTAATGTCTATAAAACCTCGTGTCCCCAGTTCAGCCCCCAGACTTCACCTCTATCTCCTTTAGGATGTCTTGAGTATAGAATCTGCCATCCATCATAACCCTGGGGCAAAGCAGGCTGGGCCATCCAGCATTCCGTGGAAGTCTGGAAAATCCTGAAGGCAGCAAAGGGAAAAAGAGGAATCCTGAAAAGACTCTAGAAATGCAGCCTGGTAGGGTCTTGTTGCCGTCTGGATGGGAAAGTGCTGTGGGAAACTGGCTGCAGCATTTATAGCCAGGTGCACATCAGCCATGACTGGCCACTGGCATTCTGCCTCCAAGAGTCTTGAAGGTCTACTCTCAGTGCCAGGGCCACCCGGGGTGTGGGCATTGTAATGGGATCACACCACACAGCTTTGGAGCCCTTCCTGGTCTGGGACTGCTTCCTGTTTGGGCTTCTCACCAGATTCTGCCTCTCTGGCCTTCTCCATTCTGAAGCCCTTCCTCGTTGTAGTACTCATCCACAAGCAGGCTCCCGCCGGTGCCCTGGGCTGAGGAGAATGTGGTAACGACGCGGGCAGGGATTCCCAGACACCGTAGCACTACACAGAAGAGGGCAGGGTGTCAGAGGACGCCCGAGGTGGGGAGTGTCTGTAAGTCTAGAATTTTCAGTGTCTTCTCTGGGCAGGTCCTGTGTTAAACGCCATGTGATGTCATGGAAGGAGGAGGGGGCTCAGGCACCAGGAAGTTAGAACTTGACACCCAAGAACAGGACATATGAAGGTTCAGAAATAAGGTACAGACAAGTGGCATTACAACACAGAGTATTATACATCTGGGTCCTCAAGGCCCACTTAGCCCAAGCTTCCCTCTCCACATAGGCTGGCCTTGTCCTTCCCTCACCGCCTCTTCAAAGGGGAGTCTACAGTCACAAGAGGAAATGGGGAGGATTATATATAACAGAGCACCAGGGCCTTGCTCTCTGGGGGCAGGATTAGGAAAGTTTCAGGGAGAAAATAAGCTTGACAAATGGGCCCAACTTTACTGAGGGGAAAAGGAGTAGAAACTGGTTTAGAGGAACTGCCTGGCCAAATACAGCACCTGAACCAGTTTTGGGGTGTTATGAATGTGGGTAAATGCTTGGAGTGAAGGCAATGCCTGCTTTGGGGTCTCCCACAAGGGAAAGCAAGGGTCAACCCAGGAAGCAAGGCAGACACTGTCTGGTAGCCCAGGTGACCTGTGGGTGTGACAGGCAGGGCTGCTCTGTACCTGTGCAAGCCACAGCAGCCAGTACCCAGGCCTGCCCATCATACACGGGCCGCCCTTGGCCTGTGAGCCACTGCCGAAGGATGGGCACACTGCCCCGGCGCTTGTTCAGCAAGGCTCCTTCCTGGGCGGCCTGGGTCTGTGGGGTGGGCAGGACATTCTTCTCCTTTAGAGCATGTAGCTGTTTGAGGGAAATATGTGGATATTAGTGTGAGTCCTCCAGGCAGGACAGCTTCCAGGGCCGGGTGAGGGGGCTTCAGTCTGGTTTTCCAAGGGTTATACACAGACTCCCTGCATCAGAACCACCTGGCACTTGTCCACCCTGTGGCACCTGGCCTCCACCCAGGAACCCTCAGTCTTAACAAATGCTTTGGAGAATAGGGGTTTGTGGACCACACTTTGGCAAACAAAGCTCAAGCCACAAAGTGGAGCATAAGAGTGCCCCTCCCCACCTCCTGCCCCATTGGGAACTGCTTTCATGGGTTCTGAACTCCCTGGCTCTCAGTCCTCTGAAGTTGTTTGCATCTAGGGTCCTCAAGTCCCACTTAGTCCAAGCTTCCCCCTCCTCACAGGCTGGCCTTGTCCCTGTCTCACCACCTCTTCAAAAGGTGAGAATCTAGAGTCCAGAGTCACAAGAGAAAATGGGGAACACATTGCTCCTGTGAAAGGGCTTCTAGGGACAATGGGAATACACCAGATAGCTTCCATGGTCTGGATATTCTTAGGAATAATTTAGTACAAAAAGCAAGTCGCTTTGACCACCTCAACAACATAATACCCTGCCCCATCCACCCCCTCCCAGGCATCTAAGCCTCCAGGTTGGAGCTGGGGGAGGAGGTAGGGGAGGAAGGAGGACTCTGAGGAAATCCAGGCCTATTCTAGCCCTCAGCTTTTGTCCTCCAGCTGATTCTGAGGGATGACACCTCCCTTTGCTTCATGTTCCCCGGGGATGCTATTGCCTATCCTTCTTCCCTCCACACTCAGACTTTTCTCCATGAACTGTCTCCAACAATCCAGGAGGAGGGGACCACTTGTGATTTGAAGATTTCCAGGGCCATAGCAGTGGGCATGTCTGGTCAAAGAGTTCTTGTCTCTTTCCCTCCCCACCTTAACCTCCCCGCCAACCTCACTTACCAAGGCGCCCAATGCCTGGGCCACATGCACAGGTTCACTCCACTTCTCCTCCTGCTTGTCCATGTTCAGTAGGCCCAGGCTGAGGTCAACCACATCCCTCTCAAACTGTAAGGGTCACACAGGACCACTATGAAGGGTCTTCAGGTCATGGATTCATCCCATGAGACAGCCCCCATCATTCTGTCTTCCTCCAAACTCCACTCCTTCCTCCCTTACCTCATTGTCCCCGACAGGATATCTGGCTCTTCCCTCCCTCCTGCTGTGGCCCTGGTCCCTGTGGCCGACAGTCCAGCCTCTGCCTGTTATGTCCTCTGACTCCCCAATAAATGAGCTCTTGAGGATCAGGACTGGGCTGTTTCATTTCACTTCTACTGTCTTACATTTAATGAGCTCCTACTGCTCCTGCCAGGTGTGTAGGACAAAGACAGCTCTTGCTCTTGAGAAGCCCCCAGCTTAGGAGTGGAGATGGACACATATCCCTGAGATTACAGATCCCAGCAAAGGCAAGGGCTCTGGTAGGGATCCTAACATGGATGAGAACACAGTGGATAGAGCCACTCTGCCTTTGAGGTTGGAGAAGGCTTTCACATGGTCTTCAAGGTGAGTAGGAGCTCTCCGGGGGAATGAAGGAGGGAACATTCAGCCCATATATTCAGGGGATAGTGAGGAGCATGGGTAGCTCTTGGGGAAAGGAAAGCAGTGGCCTGGTTGTGAAGGGCCTTGAGTCAGATCAGGGGACTTGATCTTTATCTATTCACAGTGGGGATCTAACAGAGGCTTCATTTGCCTCAGTTTTTAGGAAGATAACTTGGCAGCTGTAGAGGATGGTCAGATGGGAGTCCTGGGAAAATAAAGGCATTGCAGGGATGAAATTGACTAAAGAAAAGATTGGTTTCATAACCAGGGGCTTTTGGACCTACCAGCTCTGGCCTGAACACTGAAAATTGTGGGCAATCCCTGCCTCACCCCTCATGATGCCCCCAGTACCTGGCCAAAGTCCCAGGGCTCTGTCTGGATACAGTTGGCTGTTCCCAGGTAGATGAGGCCATTCTGGTTCAACAAGTACTCCCTGCGTTGGGCCTCGTTCTCCAGGAATACATGATCCTCTGGTGAGAAATGGGTAGGGATGAGGGCCTCTGGGATGCTAGGCCTGACCTCCACATCCAGCCCTCTGTCCTCCCTGCCCAGGTCAGCCTCTGGTACAGGCCTCCCCTTCAGCTCTGACCCTAATGTCTCCCTACTGAGACCTAATCTCCTCTGGTGAAGGGCAGGGATGGGGTCAGAGTCCCAGGATCAACCCAGGTTTGGCCTTCATGGTCATCCAGGCAGATTGGAACAAGCCAAGCTTAAAAAGCCTGGTGGTTCCTAGATTTTGTAGCCAGAGTGCTATCAGCCCAAGAAACTGTGTCTACAGCCCAGGGAGCTTCCCAGAGAGCCTGTTATATCTTTCCCACAAGTTCAATTTGTAACAACAAAAAAGCATATTTTATAAAAAAACAAACAAACAAATATAGATTGACAGGGGCAGCAGAAGGGGAGAGGGGCATTTGACAAGACAGAGTTGGCTGGAGCCTGGGAACCTAGGGAAATGGATGCCAGAACATTTTATTTCTACGCTGGGGATATCTAACTGGAATTTGAACCCACTTCCCTACAATTGTCTTTGCTTGTGTCTTTGCTCTGGCTGCCAGGTGCTAGCTTTGGAAAGGAACTTAGAGCCAGCAGAGCAGTACAATTTGTAGGAACTAAGAAGACTTCTTTTGTTCCCCGTGTTTACTCCCTTTTTTTCTGATTCTGCCTTGTAACAAGGTCTCCTTCATGGCTGACAGTGAAACTCTTGAAAGCAAAAGGGCCATGTGCTTGTTGTCAGAAGTAGTGAGAGCAGGACAGTATGGAGAGACTGTTTTCTATTCCACTCAAAACCCTTCATGGAACCCAAAGGATTAGGGTGGATGGTGGCAGATTTTAAAAGGAAAGACACTCTTTAGAATGAAAAGGTGGGAAAGATGCCCTGTTGATTCCTGTTTTGGGCAAGCCCATCATGTCCAATGGTTTGTTTTGGATGAACAAGGCCCAACCACAGCTAGGACTGAGCTTTGTTAGAGGTGAGGACTGGGTAGGTCACAGGAGGTCACCTGACCCCAGGACAGCCCACCCATATGCCAGCTGTAGGAGGGTGGCCATGTAATTTGCTTTGGCGTCAGATATTTAGATAGGTCAGTCTGCTGTAAGAACGGAACATGTAGAGAGAAGCAGAGACAAATAAACAAGAAAACTGAGATGGGACAGATTTACTGGGAAGCTGATGAAACTGAAGTTTTGGGACTCCTTACAGGCACAGACCCCTTCTGGCCCTGCGAGGTCCCAAGCAATTCAAAAGAAGGACCCCCAATTTTTGTAAGCTTCAGGCTCCACAAAAGCTAGATTCACCCTGGAGATAGACTATTGGAGATCAGAAAGGGAGGGACGGAGAAGTCCGCCCTCAGGTTGCATCCATTCCTGAATAGCTTTCCAGTACTCATGTACCCTTACAATAAAATCCCCTCTCCTAGGGTGATCTCAGTGAGTCTACTGTTGTGACCAGAACAAAGCAACCTGAGCCAGCACTAGCTTTGATCCTACGAGGAGCCTTTGCTTTCAGTGGGAAGCCCCAGGCTACTTCTGCCAGGAGTGACACCAAGACAGGCCCTGAGTCTGAGAGCCTGTTCACTAGGAAAGAAGGCCCAGCTGTAACTGCAAGCTGGTGCTGCATGCCAGGGCCAGGAGCAGGTGCTTCCTGCCAGCCCTGGTACCTGGAGTCCCCTGTACAGCCGGGCTGGCCCAGCTCCACACTCACCTCGACTCCAGGGGTTAAAGAGCAGTGTGAACTGGCCCAGGGGCTGAAGCTTCTTGCCGGAGACCTGCAGCAGGAGTGAGTACTGGCCAATGATGGCGTCTGCAGGCGTAGTCACAGAGATGGTCCAGGACAGGGCATCTATCTCCTCCACCGCCGCACTCCACCCTTTTCGGTCCCCTAGGCTGGAAATCGGGAATGTGGCTTGGGTCCTGTTGGCTATGGAAGGCTTCTTTCCTGTAATGACACAGCGATGAATTAGTTATTTGGCCCTCTTGGCCATAACTCAGAGTAATAAAGCCACAAATGCAGAGAAGATGCCAATTGATTTTGGGGTAGAAAGAGGCCCATTCAGGAATGTGCTGCCCAGAGCCAGTAAAGGGTGATGGGTGAGAGCACAGGCCCCCTGTGCCCATGGACTATGCCCATAGGAGAGTCAAAACCCATAAAATGGGCCTAATAATAATGCCTTCCTCAGAGGGCTGATAGGAGGATGGAATGAGATATTGTATGTAAAGTACTTGGCCCAACATATATTATGGATTCAATACACAGAAGCAATTAATGTGATATTCAGCCTGATTTAGAGCCTATTCAGGCTTTTCTACAAAGTTGACATGAGGGTTGCAGTGAAAATGCTGTCAAGCAACTTCTGGATCATAATATATAATTATATCTTAATCATCTCATGGCATCCTCACAGCATCCCTGCCAGGTGAGCCACAGATGCAGTGCAGGCCATTTGCCCCTTTATTCCCTGAGGGGGCTGCTAGAGAGAGAACTCCCCTTTGTCCAGCTGCTGAAAGGGTCCAGGTCGGCCACACTTACCAGTTCGTACAATGAGGGCCACCTTCTTCAGGGTAGGCAGAAATGCGTGGACTGGGGCACGGAAGTGCAGGATGATGGCGAAGGGCTGCCCCCTCCTCACAATGAGACGCTGGGAACTGATGGCCTTGGTGTGGTGCTCCTCATTGTTTCTTGCTGCCTGTATGTCACAGGATTTGATACCCAACGCTTTTGTGGAAAAGAGAAATCATGGAGAGTAGGTAAATATGATGCTTTAAGTAAAAGCAGAGACTCCAGAGTCAGAGGGACCAGAGTTCAAATCCTTGGTTCAACTAGCTACTAGCTGTGCAAGAAATGTAACCACTCTGAAATGTAACCACTCTGAACTTCGGTTTCCTTTTCCTTAGAATAATCATCCCTTCTTGTGAGGGTTAGTGAGATATTGTGTATATAATACACTTAGCATAGGCCAGACGCATAGCAAATCCCATTAAATGGTGCCGTTATTACAATTAATAAGAACAATGTTTGTTCTCATTGTTGGCTTCCTTTTCTGGTCTCAAACCAAAAGCAATGATAAAATCCAGAATCTTACTCACCCCCACTAATTTATCTTTAAAACACAATCAGAGAATTTTTAGAGGTGATTTTGAAGTTACTGAATACAATCCTCTCATTTCACAGATAAGAAGAGTGAGGTCCATAAAGTGAAGCTGACTCATCCAGGTTATACTGGCTCTTTGTCCGAATAGCTCCCCAAACCCATAGCACCCATGCAGCCCAGAAAAACTTTATGAGGAGAGGGCCAGAGAGTATTATGTCAGTCTACCACTCAATTCCATTTTACTGAGGGAAAAGGGGGTGGGGTCGGGAGACAGAGAAGTCAAAAGACATATGCTCAACAAGCACAAGGTGAGGCACAAGATAAAAAAAAGTTGAGTTCCTCTTGCAGCAAAAGAATTGTTTACTTTTCATTTCTTTAATGGCAGAACATTGGAATCTCATTGGTCTGAAAGATAACTTGCCATGTTTGCACTTACTCAGCTACTCTTTTGCTTACAGGAATGGAATAGGGTCTGACCTACTTCAGGAAAGTGTCCTGACACCGAAGGCAAAGTTCCTTTGGCTCCAAGACATGTCTTGGAAAATTCAGGGACTCCAACTTCAAATTTTTATCAGCCCCCTGGCTTTCTGTCTTAGAACCCAAGATTAAAGGGTAGGGATTGGGAAAGAAGGAAGACAGCCCACCCGCCCCACTTTTTCTTTTATTAGTGATGGAGTTGATAAAAGATGTCAATGGGTGGGCCACAATGGCTCAGCAGGCAGAATTCTCACCTGCCATGCCAGAAACCCAGGTTCGATTTCCGGTACCTGCCCATGTGGGGAAAAAAAAAAAAAAAAAGGATGCCAATGATATAAAATAAGGGAGGAGGAATTGACAATGTTGAATATGAAGAAATGTGAAGGAGGGTAGGAACCTCACTGCACATCTGGTCCTTGTGCCCCTGGGTACCCCTTTTGCCCTTGCACCCTCCTCTACTAGTGGGTTGTCAGGTCATGTCTGTAGATAAAATAGCCACCGTGAAGCTGGGATTTGTAAACTGAAATACAGTGGTGCTCGGAAACCAAGAGATGGTTCTTCTCTGCTTTGCACAAAGCTGGTTCTGAGGCCCAGGACAAGCCCTGCCTCTGTAGACCGGCTGGGTTCAATTGGATGGTTTAATGGCACACAGTCATGTCCTAAGGGATGTGACTTAAGGCTTGTGTATTTGAACCAACCTAATGACCACAGTGTCACAGCAAGAGCAGCTATTCAGAGTTCATCTAGACTCTGGTTCTATCTGGAACCTAATCCATTTCTCTACCTGCCAAGTGCCTACTCATCTTCCAAGATCCAAAGGCACCTGCCTGTGAAGCCTTCACTGACTCTTCCACACAGAGGTTTGCCCCTGAGTTCCCACAGTACTCTTCTCCACTCTTTTCAGCACTTACCCCACTATGTAACAATCATCTACTGACCCCTTTGCTCCACCTCTCACTATGAGCTCCTCTGAGTATAGTGTTTTATTCATATCCTCATTCCCAGCCCTAGCAATGCCTAGAACACAGTAGATGCCCAATAAATGGTTGCTCGATCAATGAATGAGTGAGAACATTGAGACAGCCTTAAGGAAGGTTTCTCAGCTGCACCACTGGGGCAAGAGTCCTGTAACTGCGAAGACAGACATGAAGGCACTTGAGGTCTCTGTGTCCCCTAGGTCTGCCTGTTTCCTTGCTTTATATCTGCTCTTTAATTGGATTCATTGCTTCCTACCTTCGCTTCTCTCTATTTGGTCTTGGGACTATGGCACCCTCCTACTTTCCCAGGGTATTTGCCCAGTGAAAATAGCCATGTTAACACAGGACCCTGAGTGGAAAAATGCCCTTCAGATGTTTCACTGATGTGCACAGTACCCAACCATAGCCGTGCCACTATCATTGCCACTTCCAGCACCCACTTAGCACCCCACCACCACACACACCACTACTGCACAACCATCACCTCTACCAACATCCTCCTTCCTCTAATGAAAAAAGTGTATTGATGCCGGGGCAACTGACAGT
The DNA here is from genome assembly GCA_004026745.1 of Myrmecophaga tridactyla. Lineage (NCBI taxonomy): Eukaryota > Metazoa > Chordata > Mammalia > Pilosa > Myrmecophagidae > Myrmecophaga > Myrmecophaga tridactyla. The sequence continues at coordinate 31,844 of PVIY010008777.1, read as the reverse complement.
CTAGTAAGCTCCCTGTGGAGATCTGGCTTGGCTCACCCTGTCCCATGGCTGCAGGCTGCTCTTATCCACTGGACCACAGGAAATCTGCCTCTTGAACTGTTGCTTCTGAGCTCCCTCTCTGGATCTGTCTTCCAGAAAGAAATGATGGAAGTATTTGTGTTGGCTCAAGAATTTGTAAATAGTGAAGGAGTTCCTTCCACTCCTCCTGTGAACTCTTTGACCGTTTTCTTCTCTCCCACTCCCTTCTTGCTGCTATCTCTTGGACCAGCTGCTAGGAGTAACCTGTTTTCCTTTTATCTTTTGTGCCAGGAGGCCCAGGCTGGGGTATGTCTGGCAGGTCTGGAGTAGAGAGTAGAGTGGGCAAGATCTTCCCACTGGAGAAGCCTAAGAGAAATCTCTAAGCCTACTGTTTCAGTAACCTCAGGAGACCCTCAAAGATGTTAGAAGACAGGAAGACCCTGGAAGAGATGGCTTCACAAACAGAAAGCCCACAGCCATTCCCAAATCTCAGGCCCTAAGCATATTTGGGGCTGTTTTTATCATAGAAAGAACATGTACGTCTGGAGATTCGTCTGGTGAAGGAGATAAGGAGGTAGAATTTATTGGTGAAAAAGAAATGTCCTAAAGCAGAAACCAGGGCCCCAGATCTTCCAAGCCTACCTGGTCTGGGACACTATACCAGAGAAAGTTTGTAACAATGGCGACTCAGGGCCTATCTCTTTTATATTTCTTCTTGTTTAGTCACTGGGGAGACATAGGAGAGGATCTCATATTTTGTACTCTTTGATTTTCTAAAGCCCTACTTTCACCCGGGCTTCTGAGACTGTGTCACCAAAGCAGTCTCAGTTGTACTTGTTTACACATATATGGGATATCTAGAGAGGGCTATGAAAGAATCTACAAATAATGTCGGTTGCCTTTAGACAGGGAGCGGGGAGATGGGCTCGAAAGGTGAGTTATCTGCCTTTTATCCTTTTATACTTCTAAAAATTTGAACCATTACCCATTTGAAGAACATACTATATATATAAAAAAATGAAGTTTCTGCCTTTACATTCCCCTAAAAAAGATTCTTCATGAGACACGAAGAGGTAAATTTGTAGATGATATGATTTTCACCTGGAAAACACAATTGAATCTGCTAAAAATGAAAACAAACATTAAGGTAACTTAAAAAGCTGGCAAGTATCAAAATCATTTAAAAAGTATTGGCTAGCTAGCCAATAGCTATCATACATACAATCAACAGAGTTAGAAAATGTAATTAAGGACCCAACTTAAAATAGCAACAACAATAACAAAAGATGAATGTACAAGGGCTATCAAGGAAAAACTTTGAAATGCTACTAAGGGACACAAATAAAACTTGAGCAAATGTCAAGAGCATAAAAATGTCAGTTCTTCCAAGTCAATCTCAACTAATCCAAGTTAATGCATTCCCAAGAAAAATGCCAACAAGATTTTTCTTTGAAACTAGATAATCTGCTTCTAAAGATCAAAAGGAAATTTCTAAAAGGATAATGACCAGTCTTCCTAGATTTTAAAATATACTATGAAGTTACTATATTTGAAAAAGTCCATAGACCAAAATGCATGTGTTATTTAAATATATACTAAATGTGACACTTTGAATCAGTGGGGGGAAATATGGATTCTTCAGTAAATGATTTTGAACAACTAGCTTGACAAAATAACGCTGGCTTTCTGCCTTACGCCGTGAACCAAAATAAATTCCAGATGGATCAAAATTTTAAATGTAAAAAATTAAATCCTAACAGTACTAGAAGAAAAGATGAGAGATTCTTAAAAATCAGCTTGAGGAAGGCCTTTTAAAATACTACACAAAGGTGGTGCAACGGTGACTCAGTGGCAGAATTCTTGCCTATCATGCTGGAGACCTGGGGTGGATTCCCAATGCCTGCCCATGCAAAAACAAAACGAAACAAAAACTACACAAAACCCAGAGTCAAAAAAACAAAAACAAACAAACAAAAAAAACAACCAGAAGCCATAAAGAAAAGAATGATAAATTTGACTCCCTAAAATTTTTTAAATGAAAAAACTCATAAAGTTAAAAGATACATAACAAATTCAAGAATATAGTTGAAACACATATCTGAAAGGGTTAATGTCTTTAACATAAATGGTGCCTACAAAGCAATAAAGAAAGAACAACAAACCGATAGAAAAATGGGTGAAGGTGATGTTGGACAGTTTGCAGTAAAGGAAATACGAATGTCTCTTAAATATGTGACTAAATGTCCAGTCTCATTTAATATATTTGCAAAATAAAACTACCCTGAGATATCATGTTTTCACCCATGAGAATGGCAAGGATAAAATAATTTGACAACATTCTGAGTCGGTGATGATTTGGGGAAATAGTTTCTCTCATTTGGTGCTAATAGGAATGTAAATTGGTACAGGCTATAGGAAAAGAAGTCAAGTAATATCTACCCAAACTTCAAATGTCTATACTTTTGATTTAGCCATTCCACTGATAGATTTTTTTCATGCAAATAAATGTAGAAAATGAAATTTATACAAGTATCTTCATTGCCTAAGTGTTTATAACAACATAAAACTGGAAACAGAATGGAAGACCCGGGGGGCAGGGATCACCTCTGAGCTGAGAAAGAACCTGACAGTGTAAGGAGCTGTGCATGGGAGAACCAGCTGACTTAGCAGATGTTAGCCCAATGAAGGTGTTTGAACAGATGATGCCCCTGTTAAGGGCAAGAGATCCCCTTCTGACTCTCTGACCTCCCTTGGCTTCCACATCCACCACCGGAACCAGACCCTGTAGGTACCAAGGCTGGGTGCCAGGGGTGGCCCTCCACGCCCTGGTGGTGGAGCTCAGCCTGTAGCACTCTAGTGAGCCTCCTTCTTCATGGAGAAAAATACATCTGAGCTCCTGTCCTCCCACATTTCCACAGCATGTCTCCCTGCAGCATTGTGTGGACCTGGCCTGCATCTCTGCTCCTCCTTTCTCCACATTCTCTGCTGTGGGAAATGTGTTTTCTGCCCGTCTTCACACTTTTACCTGCACTACTGCAACAACCTCCTGACTAGGCGTCCGGTCTCTAGGTCCCCTTCCCGTCATCCTGGAGATCTTGTAATTTGCTAAAACCCAATATGGTCTCATGAGCTCACTATTCTGAAGCTTTCGGTAGTTCTACCTTCTTACAAGAGACTTGCAGAAGGCGGAGAACCTTCCTTGATTTGGCTCCTACTGCCTCAGTGAGAAAGTCTTGTTACTTTCTTCTGCCCACAGCACCAAACATGCCATGTTTATGGACTGACTGGCTGAATGTATGAATGAATGAAACATTAGGAAGCTAAACAAAGGTTTTCCAGTGTTTAGTTCTGTAGTTGTAGAGAAATGTTAGTATCTGTATGAGATTAATCAATGATAGTCATTTAATTATTTGTTTACGCAAGCTTGTTATCCAAAGAATTGGATAGCCTGCCTTCTATTAAGGGTGCAGTATTTATATATATAAAGAAATTGAGACTCAATAAACACAATATATAATCTTTTATTTGAATTTGTAGCCTAGTTAATACTTAACTAAAAGGTCTCTGTGGGTCACTCTATTCCTATCCTGCCAGTTCTCCAGTCCAGTTTAAAAGGGTGTGGAAGACCATGTGGATTTTTAAACTTTCTGAAGTATTTTTACAGGCCTGAGCAACTGGTGGGTCAAAGTACAGTTGTAGCTGCCTATAAGTAGTTTGGGAAAGTAATCTCTCAGATCATTAGAGGCCAGGGCCCTGGTCAGTCTCAGCTCGGGGGTCTGGGTGGGGTGCTTTCTTCTTCCTTTATTGTGCCACAGCTGGGCACTTCCCAGAGAGAGTGTGAGCTTCACTGCAGACCTAAATTCTGCAAGTCCTTTTATGTTTGCATAACTAAATCAGTGGCAAGATTTTTGCTCTGATCTGCAGCCCCTTTAAACTGTGGGAACCTTGACTCTCTTTTCAAAGGTGTAATGTGCAGTTATGAACAAAGTAGGTTTAGGAAGTAGCTCCTGCAGAATACAGGCTATACCACAGAAGAGGAGCTTGAGAATACACTATCTGTCAAGAGGTGCACACAACAGGGACTGTTTAAAAAGTTGAAAAAGGGATCAGCCTTCGATTAGAGATATGAATGAAGCTGACCTGGATAGGACTAAGGTAAATTAGAATACAGGGTAAAGGATGATATGGTCCGTATTTTAAAACTTCAACTTCTGTGTGAGGCCAAAGGAAGAGATGCCTATTTAGTGCAAGATTTGTATTTTGGGTAGTGCATTATCTAATTTAACTTGTATGGTCAGTTTAGTTGAACGTCATAATTACACGGAGCCTTGAATAGGGCGTGAGATCTTTTTGGTCTGTCCAGGTTAGTGTGGTGTCCTGATATATCCCAGAGTAATTTGAGTAGTGAATAAAAAATATTTGTAAAGTCCCTTGGGGGACTTGGGAGAAAGGAAGAAATATACAACTTCCCAATTGGGGAATTCCTGATATTCTCACAAGCAATGGGGACAACAAAATCAATAGGCCGACCCCTCAAACTTGGGGTTCCCCCCTATGAAACTTATTCCTGCAAAGGATAGGCTAAGCCTACTTATAATTATGCCTAAGAGTCACCCCCAGAGAACCTCTTTTGTTGCTCAGATGTGGCCTCTCTCTCTAAGCCAACTTGGCAGGTGAACTCACTCCCCTCCCCCCTACATGGAACATGACTCCCAGGGGTATAAATCTCCTGGGAAATGTGGGACAGAAATCCCAGGATGAGCTGGGACCCAGCATTATGGGACTGAGAAAGCCTTCTTAACCAAAAGGGGGAAGAAAGAAATGAGACAAAATAAAGTTTCAATGACTGAGAGATTTCAAACAGAGTCAAGAAGTTATTCTGGATGTTATTCTTATGCATTATATAGATATCCCTTTTTAGCTTATGGTGTATTGGAGTGACTGGAAGGAAGTACCTGAAACTGTTGAACTGTGTTCCAGTAGCCTTGATTCTTGAAGATGACTGTATAATGATAAAGCTTTTACAGTGCGGCTGTGTGATTGTGAAAACCTTGTGTCTGATGCTCCTTTTATCCAGGCTATGGATAGATGAGTGAAAAATAGGGATAAAAAATAAATAAATAGTAAGGAGGATAGGGGTAAAATAAATTGGGTAGATGGAAATACTAATGGTCAACGAGAGGGAGGGTTAAGGGGTATGAGATGTATGAGTTCTTTCTTTTTTCTTTTTATTTCTTTTTCTGGATTGATGTAAATGTTCTAAAAATGATCATGATGGTGAATACACAACTATGTGATGATTTTGTGAGCCATTGATTGTTCACAATATATGGACTGTATGTGTGTGAAGATTTCTCAATAAAATTATTTTAAAAAGTGGGGGGGGGGGTGGATGCAGGAAAGTCGGGTCTTGTGGGCAGGTAAAGAAGCTGTACTTGCTGCCTACTGATTGCTCCCCAGCTGGCCAGTGAGCAGATGGTGAAGGAGATAAGCTGGACAATAAGCTTTGTAGGGTTACACCAGAGACCAGGGAAAGAGCAGGGCCCCGGAAACAAAGAGCCAGCCCTAGCCTCTTTAGTTATTCACAAGACTGGGGTGATTGAGAGTTTCTGCAATTTTCTTGAACTTCAGGCTAGCTTATGGCACTAACACCTTTAGGACTAAAGGACTCTAGCACTTCAGGCAGCATGGTATAGTAGGAATTTGAGTCAGACAGACCTTGCTGTGTGATCGTAAGCAAGTCGCCTAATCTCTTTGAACCAGATAAAGCTCTTTGAATGTAAGCAACTGAAACCAGCTTTGGTATATGTAGACAAAAAAAGCAAGACTATGAGGGAGCTCCTAGAACAAGGACCAGAAGGATGGAATCCAGAGCAGCTCAGGAGGTCTAGGTAGCAGGAATAGATGGATGGTCTCTCTCTCTGGGGCTCTGTTGCCAGTATGGGTCAGCTTCAAGTTTCTCCTTTCTCTTCCTCTCTACTCTGGAGTCCTGGGAAAAGTGTGTCATTGGTCCAGCTTAAAAGGCCACATGCCTAGCTCTTGGCCAGGAAAAGACAGGGCATCTTGACCGAGAGACTCATGAAGGCTACAAACAATGAGGAAAAAGGGATTTCTCAAAAAGAAGCTGGATGCTGTCACCAAAGGAAGGAGGATGTATGCTAGAAAGATAACAATAATAAAAACAACAAGTGTCTGTTACACTTGTTTTGCCTCTGGTGTTTCCTCTGTAATATTTCCCTTGCTGGGCTATTATGAGGATGCAGCAATTTAATGCAGGTTGTGTGCCAGGCAGCTGCAGATGAGGGTGACTGATAAATGAGTTATTATTTCAACACCAACAACAAGGAATTGGCGGTGAAAAGAAAGGACACTGGAACTAGAACTGAGTTTGATTGCCTCTGCCACTGTTAGGTTTTGAAGCCTTAAGCAAGTCGCTTAACTTTCTCTGACTTTCAAGTGTTTTCATCTAAAATGTGGGTATAATAACAACACTGATCTCACAGGTGTTGTGGCTTCAAATGTGTGGAAGCACAGAGTGAACAGCAAAGTGTGACACCTCGTAAGGGATTCACAATTGCCACCTTCCAAAAGTATTTGCAAGGCACTTTTTGTGCCTGGAGTGGAGCTGAGTGCTGTATGAAGAAAATTACAGAGTTCCATTGCTGTTGGGGGCTTGTGGGTGGAGAATGGGTGGGTGAGTGGGGGAACCATATTTGCCCTGTTAATTACTCTACTTCCTAGGCCCAGAACATTCAACAAATGGGTACTCGATCAATGGTAAATGAATGAATGAAAAATAACCTTTGCACTCAACGGGGGGGTTTTAAGCTCAAAGAGTCTGTGTGTGGTAGGAATTGCAGGCTCCTATTGCCCACCATGGTAGAGAACTATTTGTCCTTTAACTATTTCTCAAATCATGTGAAGTAATGCTTTGTCTCTACAAAGTAAAACCAATTCTGAACACTGATATTATAGAAAGTGACTGACTAAAGACTAAAAAGAATAGATGCCTAAACATGGTCCAAATTCCTTAGACCATCACCTGAAGCTCTTTGCCACCTAAATTTTACCCTATACCCACTCCTTTAAGCCCTGAGTCTTTATTTGGCTAACTCTAGTTTTTCAACTCTCAGTCTACATGTCAATTCCTCCAGGAAGCCTTCTTTGATCCATGACACCAAGCCTGGATTAGCTCCTTGAACATCCTGGGCTCACCTCAGTAGTGGGTCTCATCACTCTGTGTTATAATCTCCTGTTTATTCTCTAGTCTCCGCATACTCAGACTTGAGCTCCTTGGGAGCAGGCACTAGTGGCCAGTACAGGGCTTGGTCCCTAGTAGAAACTCAATAAATATTTGTTGAGTGAGAGAGTTAATGAATGTGGCATTAAAATCAGGATTCATCAAAAAGTTGGAAGGTGTGGTAGCTTAAATCCTCCAAATACTTCAGAGATCATTGTCTCTGTAAGATTTCTTCTCCATGGTGTTTTCCTTAAACCATTTTTTCATGGTTGGCAGGCAATAATTACAGGTTGAAATAATCGTAGGCTGTTTTCAGCTCCCTGCCACGATCCCTTGGTGCTTAGCCCAGTCTCTAAAAGGACTGTCAACCCTGTAATTCCCGCCACACCCTCTCTCCCTCTGATTAACTACACTTACTCTTTTGTTTATATATAATAGAAGCATTTAAGTTCTTTGTTTACTGTGTGCGCATTTAATATATGCCCTAAACTGAGCTGTTTCGGTCAAGTAGCCAATGCCTGGAGAGCAGGTGCATCATACCTTTTCCGAAACAGAACTTGCACAATGCCATGAAAAAGCAGTTGTGTCCCAAGAGGATATAATGTCTGGAGTGGCTTTGTGTTCAGTATAACCCAGGAAAAGGTGGGTTTTTTGTTTGTTTGGTTTTTTTTTTTTTTTGCATGGGCAAGCACGGGGAATCAAATCTGGATCTCCAGCATGGCAGGCGTGAACTCTGCCTGTTGAGCCACCACGGCCTGCCCAGGAAAAAGTGGTTTGAATTACCATAAACACAAGCTGCAACCAAAAAAAAAGGTCTTATAGTACTTCACTCCCTACCAAAATTCTACCTCATTTCATTGTTCAGCTGGTTTTATCTCCAGAATCACAGCCAGCCCAAGTCCATCAAGGATCACAATACAATGGTGGAGTTTGAATGGAGAGGCTGAAACTGTTAGGACTAAGAGGTCTCTTGGATGGGATATGGGAAGGGATTCAAAGAAAGTCAAGCATGAGAGCTCTCACATGCTTTTTTCCCTAAGACCCAAAAATGGGTAGGTAGTATTTGACCAATACCTAAAGAAATGTTTCCTAACTGGATCATGATTGATACAACATCTGTACATATGTTATTTAGTGAGTGACATGATTATTGTCCACCTCTGCTCTCCCTTACTCCCCCTCTCCCCAGAATGTAAACTCCATGAGGGCAGGGACTTTGCTTTGCTCCTTTATCCTCAACACTCAGGCCAGTGTGCTTAACACATTCTAGGTACTCAATATTTCTTGAATGAGTGAATAGCATTAAAAAAACATTAAAAGCATCTAGGGAGCAGGTGGGAGCTGCTATACAGAATGTGATAATTACATGGGGGTAAGGAGATAAGAGCAAGAGCTGAAGTTTATTGGTACCAAAAAATTAGTCATTGAAATGACCAAAGGACAGTGAGCTGCTCAACAAGTCTTCTTTCCTTGACCTCTAGGGGGCAGCAAGTCCAATCAGTGTCCTCTGCCCTCTGTGCCATCTCACACCTCTGGATGGGATACTGTGGAATCCCTGGACCCTCAACAGAGCCCTAGGGGGTGCACAAATGGTCCAGGGAACTCTCCATCGCTGGCATCCTCATAGACATCTTCTCTGCTGCTCACGGACGTCCTCTCTGCTGCTCACGTCGGAGCCCCGGGAAACCTATGTTGTAGAGAATGGAACAGCTTGCATTTGAACTTGCTCCTTTTCCTAAAGCTTGAAATCTATACGTGCAGCTCATGGCCCCAGAAGTTATAATCCAAAGTCTACGTATATGTTCCTGTAACCCTTGATGTCCTTAAACCTGTTGCTCCTCAGATTAGCTTGGATCTGCCTTTGTCCACTCTTGAACGGAACAGTCTCCAGATTGATGCTACCCCTCTGCTGGGGCTTGAGGACCCCAATGCTGCAGGAGAGAATGGAGAATGTCAGAAAAGCATAGGTACTATGATAACCCCCAAACTCTTTTCCACTTAGATCCCTGGGCTCCCTCTTCTTGGTTGTTTTCAGAGCCCATGTGCAGAAAGAAAGGTAATGCTTTAGCCCTGGATTAGATGGGCGAGAAGGCTGAGGAGTCCTCGCACTTACATGATCCTTTGCTGTTTCTTGAAGAGACCACTGCCTTCCACGGTCAGTACACAGTCTGCAGCCTGCTCCGAGAGGGGGTTTGAAAATTCCACCTGTATGGAAAGTGGCCGGTTCACAACAGCTGCTCCTAGAACCTAAACAGAGAGACCCAAATGAAAGGAAGGAGAGGAGAATTAGTCCTTATTCACCAACTCAAGACATTTATGGAGGGCCTACTACGTCTCAGGCACTGTGTCCTAAGTCTATTTTCTAAAGAACTGGGCTCCATCACCTAAGTTTTTCCCATATATGGTTTGAAATAAATTTAGTGGGTCATCAGCTTTTTAAAAAAATGAAATAGAAGAAAATATCACAGTATATACCACAGGATATTGTTATGTGAAACCTTTGTTTCAGTTATACATGTGTAGAGGTTTGTGCTGAGTTGTCATATAAAATATTTTATATTGCTCAACTCGCGGAGTGGAAAAAATCTCATGAATTGGGAGTCTCCCAATCCATTTCCTCTGATCCAAGGATGAAAGAATCCAGAGAAAGGATGCTCGTGCATAATTTGCACGGATAGATTCTTCTTTGGCAATTTTTATGTGTTTCTTCTTATTGCAATACTTCTCCATCCCTTCCTTTCTCCCCTCCCCTCATCATTGGCTCATCTATTCAGGGTTGTAGAGAGAAGGAAGTAGCCTCAGAAAACCTGATTTCACTTTGCGAAACTCTCTGAAATGATTCCAGAGGTAGGTTTTGCCAGACTCACCCCACCAGGGGGCACTACAGGCTTATTTAGCAAGGTCCAGGAGCTAATTAGCCTTGGAGAGTCTCCTTGGGGAGACTGGAAGGATGTCAATAATGCCTTCCCATTCAGAGAGCAGCAATGTCGGAGCAGGAAGGGTCCTAAGAGGCCACCTAGTCTAATTCAAAGGTTTTACAGTTCAAGACGCAAAGACCCAGTAGCTTATCCAAGGATTTATAGGTAGGAAAAGGCAAGTCTAAGCTGACATTCAGGCAGTACTCTTTCCCTCACCAGGTCTCCTACCGTTTGAACTCATATTTCCTTGTTTTGGCCCAGGGAAAGGCCAACAGTGAGAGGTGGTTCAAGAGAGACACCTCCCTAACTTCTCCATGGCCCTTGCTCAAGGATCCCCCATAAGGCCTCTACTGGTCCAAGAGGATGGGGGCCTCATACCAGTGTTTTCAGAGACTCCCGGTGGGGACACAGGTGGGTACCTGTGGCACCATAAGAGGCCAAGGAAAGGGGGCTGTGGTCCTGAGCAAACCCAGGCTGCCCACTCCACCCTCTCCCAGCCACATCCTGGGGATCCTGCAGGCCCTTTGCAGGGCTCTTGCCTACATGAATCATGATGTCAGGATAGGTCAAGGTGATGATCTTGTTCACCAGGATCTTCTCGGGGCTGCTCTTCTCTTCACCCAAGGCACTGATGCGTATCAGCTTGTCTGTTGACAGGTACCGGCTGTACTGGGAATAGGGGATTTTGCAGGGGTAGGACTTTTCTAGGGAGAGAATGAATGGATGAGGTGAGAGTGGCTGGGGAAACCAGCTGTACCTGGGTTGGACCTGGGAGACCCTTTGTGGAGAGGAGGGAGCACCCATGAAGGTGGTACTAGCTTTTCAGATAGAAAAACTGGGGTGAAAAAAGGATAAATGGTTTGTTCAATGTCATTCTGCTAGTAAATGGGTGAACTGAGGCTCTAACCAAGGTCTAGATGATTCTAAAGCTCAGAAATTTTCTACAAAATCAACTTACTTTCTTAGGGTATAAAAAAAGGGGAGAGGGAGAAATAGAAGGAGAGCCAGAGGAGGGAGAGAAAGGGTAAGAAAGGAAGAGGGAAGAGGGGAAGGAGAGGAGGAGGAGGAAGGTATCACAGGGGTCTGCCCTCAGCACCCTGTTGGCTGGCTCAACTCCTACAGCATTGACATGACCCACTCTGTGCTCACAGTCTTCTCACAGGCCATCCCCAGTCATACCTTCTTTAGGAGAGAGTGTGATGAATGCCATGTCCTGCCAGAATGGGGGCAGGGGGCTGCCATCATGCAGCAAGGACTGGGAACTCAGGTTCACCTTGAGGTCCTTGAACTGGGTTGACATGTTGCAGGCCAGCAGGGCAAAGCTTATGTCCTGACCCATATTGGGTGGGTTGAGCAGCTTGAATTTCAAGGAGACCTGGACAACATCGCTGGGCCGAAGGGAAGGTGCTTCTCGGCCCCGAGGGATGCCGTGGTTCAGTGGCGTGGGCCCAGAAGGCAGGGAGTCTGCTTGGTAGGGGCCTTCAGGCCTTCCAGCCTTCAGCTTCTGAAGAGCCTTCAGAAACACCCCCCTCTCCTGGGGGGAACCTGGGAGGACAGAGCACAGCACCACAAGTGAAGAACAAAGAAATTCGGGCAAGCAGAGTTCTCAGAGTGGCCCAGGCCTTCCTTCCCAGGTGGCCCTGTGGGCAGGATATGAAGGAAGACTCTTCAACGCTTCCCCAGTGATCCCAGCGGCTGCCTTTACTGCACGCTACTGCCCCAGCGACTGCCTCCACCCCACAGTGCACCAGCACAACCTCCTGAGGCAGAGGCCGGTTTTTATTACCTCACTCTGGGGATTGTTCTAAGCCCAGGTCCAGGCAGAAGAGGACCGTCATGGCCAAGTTCATGTGTCAACTTGGCCAGGTGGTGGTTCTTGTTTGTCTGGAGGGGCAAGTGCTGGCCTGTCTAGTGCAATGAGGACATTTAATGGAATTAGATCATGATCACATCAGCTGCATTCACAGCTGATTCCATTTGTAATCAGCCAAGTGAAGTGTCTTCTGCAATGAGTGACGCGTAATCTAACCACAGGAAGCCTTTTAAGAAGGATTCAGAAGAGACAGGCTCTCTTCCTGCTTCGGCTGGTGAGCCTCTCCTGTGGAGTTCGTCCAGACCCTCCATCGGAATCGGCGGCTTCACAGCCTGCCCTACAGATTTTGGACTCTGCGTTCCCGTGGTCACATGAGACAACATAAATTTTATATTTGCGAGTGTTTCCTGTTGATTCTGTTTCTCTAGAGAACCCTAACTAATAGAAGGACCCTGAGATGTGCTCCAGTAAGAGTGGGCCCAGAGAGCTGTGAATCAGATTTTGCTCATCTGTGGTATGCTTGACCCCCAGATCCTGTCAGGCCGGGTGGGAGAGGTCAAAACACTGACGGCCCAAGGAGCCAGGACTGAGCAGGACCCTCAAGACCACCAGAATATAATTTTGAATCCCCAACACTCAGAACAGAACCTGTGGACCACTGCAGCAAATGTAATCAATGCCTTCCCACATCCCCTCGGCACTTGCCACTTCAGTAATCTTGCGTACAGTTTTCAAGTTTTAATAGTTGTTGACTCTTTGTCTGTGGCTTCCTCTGACTTGGCAGGAATAGTGCTAGGGGATTTACAGCCCCCAGGAGCAGCTCTGACCAATGACTGACAGGAGCTGGTGGATAAATACCCCAGGTCCTCCGATAAGTCTGCAGTATTCTACACTTCATTTTGTCTCCTAGCTAGGGTGGTCAGATTTAGCAAATAAAAAATATGGGACCTGTTAAATTTGAATTTCAGATACACACCAAATAACTTGGAACAAACTTCTACTAAGTTTTGTTCTGTATTTTACCTGGCAACACTACTCTGGCATGGCCCAGCAAGATGTAAGGGCCAGCTGTCCATAGTGGTTGGATGATGTACCCTATAGCAGCTTCCTTCCCTTCCCTGTCTCATTTCCTTACCCTCCTACCAGTATTTCCTGGAATTGCCTTGCAAACAAACTACTTGTACTTGAATGATTGTTTTAGGATCTGTTTCTGGGGCAACCCAACCAAGATAACCCCAAGAGCTAATGGGGAGTAGAGGGAGTGAGTGGACAGTTTTGCTGGGTTGTGTTCATATGGTATATCCTCTTCCTAGGCTCAGGTTATGGGGCTTCTCTGTCTCTGCTTTGAAGTTCCACATAGATGAGCCATGGACACCAATCACCAGGCTCTCAGCGATTGCTCAGCTACCCTGAGCCTCCTGACCCACTCATTTCTGATTTGCTGCTGCTCAGATCTCAGCTCTGTCCCTACCTCCACCGCTCACCCTGCCTCTGGACCTCATGGACTGGAAATTTTTGCCTGGTTTCACCATGGTTGACCTTTCTCAATCTCTAGGAATTAGTGTATACCTGACCAACATAGCTGCCCTTTTGCCTTCCTGGCTTGGGTAAGAAGTCCCTGTCCAGGGCTCTCATCTCTGAGAACCCATCCTCTCACACTGCCAGCCCCGGCAAGGGTGGGTGATGGAAGGGGTCATTTTGGCCTTACACCAGTCTTGCTGCTGGCTGGTGGTCTGGCCTGTCCTCCAAACACTCGCTAGAGCACAATTAATTAAACAATAAGTTAAATAAAATTAATTGAATTAATTAGTAGGAGAGTTCATTAAATCCCCTGCCATCTTCAGGGGACTGATTTTTTGGGGAGGCAGGGGCAAGGAGTTCATTTACTGTTGGTGAAATGCCTGTCAATTCCAATAGTTAACATGAGCGTCTTTTGGAGGGCTCCAGAGGGAGCGGACTGGCCTACAAGGTGTGGGGTGGGGGTTGGGGCGTGTGAAGTACATGGAATACCCCAACTGGCACCTAAAAACCAAAAGGCTGAAGAGACATGGACTTGGGTTCCTGCCCACAGAAGTCCCTTGGCTCCTCAGAAACCTGCTCCAGCTGGCTGTGAAGTTCTCCCTGGGGCAAGGGGAAGGGGCCTACAGGACAGGACCCCTGAGTGGGACTGGCTTAGTGGTACCTTCTCTGTACTTATAGTCCTCTGTGATGTCGTCCCGCTCATCACTTTGGATGCTCTTAGTGCTGATAAAATTGCCAACAGTACTTGTGTCCCGGTGAAGTTTCTGCTTCTTCCCTCCATGGACAAGCCAGGACATGCAGTCAGCATTCACCATGGAAAACACAAAGGGCGTGTCATAATTCAGATTCACTTCTCCTTCTTTGATGGCTCTGACAGATGCAGGACCGCAGCAGTAGAGGCCTGAAGGAGGAGAGAAGCGCCCTGATGGGTCACATCGTGGAGGGCCAGGCAGGGGCAGGGACAGTTTCTGTGCATGCAGGCTCTGCCTTTCTTCTTGAGAGACTCACCGTTGCTAGTCTCCTGAGGTGTTGCATCCAGCACCTGCCAGCCACCGAATCCAGGAGGAAGGTCCTGTCGGGCCATCCAGCACTCGTTCCAGACGTGGAAGTTCCTAAGAGAGAAACCGGAGGAGTCTGGGTCAAACGAGGCTAAGAGAGAGGCTTCATTGCTTGCCTTCTTTCCAGAGCAAGTCAGAGGAGGGATGAGTGGATGAACCATTAGATTGAAAGACAGACTCACTTAGGGTGCCCCAAGGCCTCAAACACTCTGTGGTTGGAATAATGATGGAACTTCCTCCTGCCAGGCTGTTTGCCACCCAGAAAAGAGATTCCCTCTGCCACTCTGATTGTGAATACAGAGTGAGGGCTTCTAGAATCAACTGAGGTTAGAAGTTTCCTTCATTCTCCCCAAAAGGCCCTTGCAGCTCTTTTCCTGTGTGTGCTGCTGACTCTAAGAGGGATTCACATCTGGTCTTCAACAATTAGATGAAGGTGGTGAGAAGGAGGAAAACTTAACCTAGAGCAGAGAGCTTTTATGACATGAGGATACTAAATCCAAATCATTGTTCTGGTTTTTGCTATTCAGATGTCTCTCAGCCTTGGAGCTGGGGACATCAGGCCCTGGTTTGGTGAGCGGTGGGGAGGGGACAGGAGATGAGTGGGGCAGCAGGCGCGTGGTCACGGGTCTGCCCCAAATCCTGCTAGTGAGGTTTGGCTCTGACTTGTAGCCCCAGAATAGATTGAGAGGTTGTCTCTCACCAGACAGAATCCTTCTTCTTATTCTCCAAAATCCTTCCTGTGTTGTCATAATACTCATCTATAATGAGGTTTCCGTCTGTGTCGTGGCCGGAGTCAAAGTTGGTGACTACGCGGGTGGGGATCCCCAGGCACCTCATCACTGCAGAAAGAGCAGAACAACCTCCTGTGGATTCCTGGGCTTAGGGCTCTGGGCCTGGGAAAATAATCCATTTGGGACCTGCAGGACCAGGGAGCAGCTGTGTGGGGCACTGGGTTGGCGATCCTACCAACCTCCCTCCCCTCCAGCTGCACTCCTCCCCCTCAGGCTCACGGGAGAGACTCCGTGCCAAAGTTCGAATGCTGGTTGCTCAGACAAGAATTCCAGGGCCAATAGAAAGTCCAACAAGTCACTGGTTCTGCCTGTGCCAGCAGGGTGGGACAGGCACGCCTCCTTCAGCAAAAACCCAGGGGCCTGACTCAGCCTCTTTTCTCCTGGCCACAAGTCTCCATCTTCAAATCAAATTGCTGCAATTCTAATTCCTTCCTGTAGTTAGGGATTCTTGGCTGAGATGGTGAGATTCTCAGGCAAAGAATTCTGTGGCTCTGACTTCCCTCTTTCCATGAGCGTGTAATCGTGGAAGCCTCTCAGGGAAAGCATCACAGTGCAAGCAAGGAAAGGGAAAGAAATATGTAACAAACCTTAGAAAGGTAAGGGTCAATGCCTAGTAGAGAAATTCTTGAAAAGAGGTAGAATGTTGTCTTTATTCCCAAGAGTCATCCTTTTGCTTCACCAGCCTACTTCTTTCCTTTGTCTTCTTGCTATAATTCCCTCATTCTGTGCTATTTTAAGTACAGCAATCTCCCCCAGTCTATCCCACTACCAAATATCCTATTCCCCTTCATTCCAGCAGTTTCAGCCCACCCAATTAAATAATAATGATAACGATGGCAATAGCTTCTCCTAGCCAGCCATGTTACTAAGTGTTTTACATACATTATCTTCAAGAGAACTCTACATGGCTGGTGCTGTTCTTATCCCTATTTTTCCGAAGAATCAGAGAGAGGCTCCAAAAAATTAGCTATTTTGCCCAAGATCACACAGCTGGTAAGTTGCAGAGCTATTACTTAAATCCAGGTCTCACTGCTAAGCTTGTGCTCTTAATGAGCCTGTATCTCAAAACTGTGCACATAATTCAGCATTCCAGTATCTTCACTTGACTATCCATACCAACCATTCTACTATGTTATCAAATATTCACCAAGAGCAAAGTTTTTAGTGGTGGTGATTTTTGGTTGGTTTCTAGTTTTTATTCCCTGTTGTAAAGAATGCTGTGCTGAAGATCTTTGTAGGTTTGTAGGTCAATTTTTTTTTTTTTCCCCCTCTTGGGACAGATTCTAATAGGTAAAATGACCAAGTCAAAAAATGTAGTTATTTCTAAGGATTCTTCACCCATACTATTGTGACATTTTTTGTTTTAAATGTTTATAGTTTTTAAGTTTAAATTTTGACTTATAGTTTTTAGCTTATTCTGCACTTTGGCTTAAAGCCTCTTCAGGCCAGGGTGGGGACACACTCCTGGATGTGGTCCGGGACAGGGAGGAGAGAACCACAAAGGGGAATCCTAAGTTCTCGAGTGGCAAGTCTAAACAGGGCCAAAGAACTAGGGCAGGGAGTGGGTGGTAGGAGGGATTGACACAGGACAGACTCAGAGGTGACAGTGAAGATTGGAAAAGAAACATGAGACAGAGTAAAGTAAGAGAGGGACTCAGGAGTCTTGCACATTTTTGCTAAAAGTACAGTCAGGAAGGTAGGTAACACAGCTACGAGAATATGCTGAGGAGAGATGGGCAGGGAGGGCAGGAAGCAAGCATCCTTTTCTTGACCCTGATTTGTGAATTTGTGAACAACCCCCTGAAGTGTCAATGGTGGTGTCAACCCCTGCTAAACATGGCTTGATGGGCACTTTTCTACCCTAGCCCAGGTAATTGGTCTCCTAGCACTGCAGTTGTCTCCTAAACAAGGTCACATGTAATTTTTTGTTTATGAGTCTCTTTCCAAGGCTAGAGGTTGTAAGTTCTGCGTCTTTATCATTAGGCAGCCATTAAGAATACAGGGCCAGGCCTACTGCAGATATTTCGTGCACTTTTGCTGGATGGATGAATGAATGATTTCTTGTGAATCTTTTGCCCATTCTAGTGATTTCTGACTTGAGCACAGCTCTCTAATAATGGCTGCATATTGTGCTTTGGGTACCAAGTTTGACTGTCAGTGGAGCATAATTTAGAGTGATGATGGATTTATACTGAACCATTCTTACCTTTCTCTCATCATGGCTTGTGAGAGGACAGGGCAGGGATGGGGGACAGCCTGTCATAAACAAACAAAATGATTCTACAGTGGGACAAACATGGTTTCTTACATAGGAGGGGAAGCTAACACTTTACCTTCAATATCTCCCTGAGGGCGCTAACAGCTCAAATCTGTGCAGCCAAAGTCATATGTGTACATGATTCCAGGGTCCTTGCTCCCTCTGTCCTTGTTCTGTCCTCCCATAAAGAGCTCATTCTGTCTGTGGCTTCAACTCACAGCGTCTCTGCCCATGACCCCTGAATTTGAATCTTGAACTCGAATGGAGACCTTGAGCTCACTCAATGCGTTCCCCACCGACCTTGCCTTTCAGTCTAAACCAGCAGCCCTTTCACTGCCCCCTTTCAATGACATCATCACCATTGAGGTGCCAGGAACAGTGCCAAGCATCGCATCTCACAATCTTCACCACAACCTCATGATTATCCCAACTCAAAGTTGAGAAAGTGAAGTTCACAGAGGTTGAGGTAATACAACAGAAAGGGGAGAGCCCGGGCAGGACTTGAACATATTTCTCTGATCTCAAAGCCACTCATGCTTTTAACTGCCAAGCCACACCACTGCGACTTCACTGTGCATTCCAGTAGCACCTCAGTCTCAACGCACCTTCCTCTGTGAAGATTTTGCCCACTATTCCAGCCATGCTGATTGTTCTCATGCTTCAGACTAATTCCAATCACCTGTGCCATACATTTTAGTACAAGATTAAGCCATGTTTCCTATGATTGTCTTCTCAGTCAAATGATATATCTCCCTAGTGTAGGACTCATTATTTTTCTTGCATTTATTTCTTCCCAGCACAGTGCTGGGCAAAAAGCAGATATTCATTAAATTCCTGTTGAAGTGAGTTGTCCTTAACTTGTGAACAAGATTTCTGCAGACAATGGTCTTGGTGACACACAGCTTGACGTGAGATTCAGGTGGCCCTTTCATTGATAATTTTGTAGGAGCTGATTCTCTCATTAAAGAGAAATTCATACAGGGCATGTGTGTTGTGTGAGTGCACATACATGCATATCCAATCATGCAGCGATGTCTGGGCAAAGGTGGAAAGACGCTAGAGTCAGGAAAGGATTGCAATGTTCCCAAGATGTATTGTGCCACATTCCCAGCATTGATTAGTACATTTCTTCACTCAGCCATCCAGCACTCATTCAGTGTGTGCTATGGACCAAGCAGCGGGGTAGAAGTAGAAGATATAAAAGGGAAGAACATTCCTACTTTCAAGGAATGCAACTTCAATTTGACAGTGATGGAGACCGTCCTGAAGTTGTGCGCAAGCATAGAGGATGTTTCAGTACCGGCTAGGAAGGCATCCAAATGGCTCCCCCTCATGTGGTAATGTGGCTCCAATTTTATACGAAAAATCGATGGAAAGTTAGAGCTCAACTTATTGAATGTCATTTGGTCAGCTTTGCTGCCATACTTCCAAAATTTGTGCTGAGGAAGACAACCAATACTCCAGCTAATAGAGTCAAACTAATTGAAGTTATGTGATGATTTTTACCATCTTTTAAGTTCCTCCTGGATACATTCAGCTTCCAAATTATAAAAATATCACTTCCTGCTCCTCTACCCATGCTGTTAATTGTCACTTAAAGCCAACAAATGGCTATATTGCCTTATTTTTTCAGATAAGCCATCCCAAGGCCATATTTGAACTGTTATCTCATCTGCAATGGCAATGAAATGAAATCTTATCTGTTCCCTTAACAGTATCTTAAATATGAAAAGATATGTCCTCAGTTTTCCAAAAAAATATATTTATTTTTTAAGGGGATGAGCAACAGAGAACTAAGTTACGGTCATTGAGTTCTATCTATTACTTGGGCAATTCAGCTGAGCACTGTTTATGGAGAAAGAAGAAATGGAATTAAGGATAGTGACCTTAGGGCTAAGCACAGAGTGTAGTACCTACATGACACAAATTATGGATATTAGGTAAAACATGGCAGCCCACAGGGTGGTAATGGGCAGCTTTCTATGGAGTTGTGAGAACTGCTCTGTGGCTCTGTGGGGTGTTTTCAGGGTACCTGGGAGGTCGTAAATGGTAGAAGAGTTCCATCCACAATAAGCACTCCTATCATCTATACTGTCTATCCTCACAGAAGCTCGTCACCTGGACTGAGAGAGACAAGATGCAAACTTCAGCTCTTACTGGAGATGGGCAACCAGAAGGGATCCTTTAAAAGGAACAGCTTTTCTAGCAAAAACTGTTTAATTTTATTATATCAAACCTTTCTATCTAATTTCTGATTTGTAGGAAATACAAGGAACAGAGGTACAAAAGACCAACAATACAATGAAGTATCCAGGTAAATCCAAAAGGTAAAGTTCTGCAGGACAACTGTCCCGGCATCTTTAACAGGTCACTTGTAAAAAGGGTCTCTTCTATATTAAAAGAGATGCAGGGATATGGCAAACAGAAGCAAGGCATGGATCTATCTTTATCACATTATACCAAGGGTCAATCTATCACTGTTGACATTGACCTTGATCACCTGCTGAGGTAATGTTTGTCAGGTTTCTCTACCATAAGTTCCTTTTTCTTCCTCCTTTCCATATTTTACTGTTTGGAAAGAGGTCTCTATGCATAACTCACATTCGAGGAGTGGGGGTTAAGTTCTCCCTATTTGAGGGCACAGCATGCACATAAATTATTAGGAATTTTTCTTCAAGAAGAACTTATTACTTTACCAGAACAAAATCCTTTGAAGGAATAAAACAAAATCCAGTGCTCAACAACATAAAATTCGCAGTGACCAGTATCCCATAAAAAATTACCAGGCATGGGAAGAAGCAGGAAAATATGCTCTAGAATCATGGAACCAGAACCAGAAATGACAGAGATGATAGAATTAGCAGGCAAGGTTATTTAAAGCAGACATTTAAAAAGAGTATAACTATGCTCAAGAGGAGGAAAAGGAAAGTAGGAACATTATGAGAAGAGAAATAAAGGTAGAAAAAAAGACCCAATGGATTTCCTAAAGCTGAAAAATGCAATATATAAAATTAAAAACATACTGGACAAAATTTGGACAAAGATAACAATACGCTTTTTTTGAGAACAAAATCAAATGCAATGCTACTTATAAAACACAAATGCAATGCTACTTATAAAACACATGAAGGGGTGGGCCACAGTGGCTTAGCAGGCTGAGTTCTCGCTCGCCATGCCAGAGACCAGGGTTCGATTCTGGGTGCCTGCCCATGCAAATAAAAAATGAAACAAGCAAAAAACACATGAAAATGTGTTTACCTATGGTGGAGGGAGATAAACAGGAGTGGGTTATGGGGATAAAAGAAAAAAAAATACAATTTTTTTTAAAAAGTGTCCTGAGCAGGCCTATGATGATAAATGCCTTGAAATGAGGTATATGATCAATTTAACCTTTAACACTTCAAAGAAAAAAGGAAGGAAATGAAGGAAAGAAGTAGTTGAGGTGATTGAGAACTGAAGTTTGAGGGATGGCTGGAAACAAACACCTTTTAAACTAGGCCCAGCTAGATCTCTGGAGTCCAAGAGGCAGAGATTAAAACAGTCTCTAAATAATAATAACAGCTAACACTTATGTAAAACCAACTATGTGCCAAGTACTCTCCTAAGGGCTGGCCATATGAGGAAAAATTCCAAACAATTTTTGATGTACTATGAATTGATGGAAAATAATAGTAGATTTCTGTTTAAGCCAGAGTGTTGCATAAAGGAGAGTTTGGACAAGGATCTGAAGAAAGTTTGGAGCAAAATAATGCAACTGCTGCCAGGATCTTGGCTGAGGTTCCTTCTTTGGGTGCTAACAGCTCAGTAAAAACAAGAACAAGGGTTGTTGTATTGAAATGAAGACAATGAGGTACTTTACAGAAGCCACTACTGATAGGGTTAGAAAACATTTTAGATAACATCTAGGCCAGGGGGTTAAAATTTTTTTTAAGCAGAGGGCCCTATATGCAAATCAATATATAAAAATTTTACAAGTGAGGCTGCTTTGGTTGAAGAGAGGAGACCCCAGACCTAATCACATAGCCTCCTTGCTTCGCACCCCAAAGTCCCCACCCCACTGTTTACATGTCATTAATGCCTTCCATCCTCGTTCCAAGTACTTATGGGCAAGAACAGACCAGGCACAGTCCCAGGATGCCTTGCTTTATATATATATATAATGATATATATCATATGGTTTATAATCAGCTTAATTGGGATATAATTCCCATACCATAAAATTCACTATTTTAAGGCGTATGATTCTGTGAGTTTTAGTATAGTCACAGGTTGTGCAACAATTCCATCTAAATATAGAACATTAGCATCACCCCAGAAAGAAACCCCTCTACCCATTAGCAGTCACTCCCCTTTTCCCCCTCCTCCCAGCCTCTGTCAGCCCTGAATCTGTTTTCTGTCTCTATGGATTTGCCACTTCTGGGTATTTCATATAAATGAACTCATATCCAATGTGACCTTTGGATGCCTGGCTTTAGGGGAGATTTTTCAGGCAACAGGACATTGTTGTCCCCTCTGTTCCCTTGCTGCAGTGCAAGGTATCCAGGCTACCTGAAGTACCTAAGTCAAGGGCTGAGGTCCCAACCCTATCACAAGGAATGGACAGCCAGGACAGGGAGAGTTCAATGACCTAAGGTTGTGGGGCAGCCAGTCCTGCGCACAGGAGGGACAGGCCAGGATTACTCTGAAATCCCCTAAGTAATAGCCCACTAAATGGATGTCAAGGGAACAGCCAGTCCAAAAATTTATAACCATATCTTAGATGCACACAAAACCTGCCGTTGTGATTTCTCCCTTAGTAAGAACTTAGAAGTTAATATATTGTCATTAAAAAAGGCTACACTGCGAAGCAGGGCTCCAGAGAGGAGAATGCTCCTCTGAGTCAGGTGAGTCACTCCATCACTTAAAGCCTGTTTTCTCATATGTAAAATGGTGGTAATGCAACCTACTTTTGCAGGTAGTTGTGAGGTTTAGAAATAGTGAAAGTGCCCAGTGTGTGCCTGAAACACAGTGGGTGCCGGAAAAACGGCAGCTGCTAGCCCTGTTCATGAGGTAGTGCAGCTCAGTGATAAAAGCGTGGTATGAAATGGGCTCTGCAACTCAGCTTCCTCATCTGCAAAATGGAGATGACAAAGTCCACGTCATTAGATCATTTGGGGGCTGAAGCAAGGCAATACTGAATACTCAGTTTTGTTGGGTACTATTCCAAGCATTCTGCATGTATGAACTCACTCAGTCCTTTCACTAACCTTGTGAGGTAGCAATACAATCCCCCATCATATGTATGAGGAAACTGCGGCAAAAGTTACGTAATTTGGCCAAGGTAACCCGACGAATTAATGGTAGTGCTGGTATTTGAACCCAGATAGTCTTTCTTCAGAGCCCACACACTTAACTGTTACTCTGGGCTGTGTTTAGCACAGTGCCTGGCACAAAGAAAGTCCTCAATAAATATTGGCTATTGTGATTGAGAAATAACAACAAAAATAATAACCACTATCATCAACATGCTTTGATGGCTTTATTGAGATAAGGAGCTTGCTAAATCCTTAACTCTGACTTAGGTAGAGCATAGAAGCTGTGTCTTACTCATCTAAGAACACTTGGAGCACAGTGCCTGGCACAGAATAGGGACTCAGTAGGAATTGTTGTTGGATGGATTATTGAGCTTTTCAAACCGATGTATTCATCAGCATACAACAGAGTGGGCCTTTTGGGGAGGTCTGGTGCTGATTGAGCCACAGTTGGACTGAGCCATGTTTGACCCATCTTGCCCAACCCTTTGTTCCCCGGTCACCAAAAGGCCATAATTCTGATAAACATTCTAATTGGTCTGCTCTTGCAGAATCTCCATTCACTGGCTCCATCTGTCTCTCATCATCTAGTTCCAGGAAACCACACCCAAACTTCTGGCTCTCTCCCCCAATACACACACACACACACACACACACACATCAGGCCCATGAGATCCTAGGCTTTCACTCTCTTACACAAGATCGATAGTCTGCCTTTTGGTCTTGTGCTTGCTTCTTGGATGACTCATATCTTCTAGTTCACCCAAATCTCCATGATTTGGGGCATCAAAGCTATTGAATTACTTATTTCTTATCCTGAAGGTATCAAAGCATTCAATTCAAAATAAACTTTTGCAGCCACAAAAGAGAAGTAAGCTCAAGACTTCATCATCAAGCCAGGCAAAATCACTCTCTGAGAGTGTTGAAGGAAACTCTTGGAGAGCAGCCTGGAGCTTCTCCTGTGTGGTTCCAAGAGCCAGAGATGGGTCCAGCACACACATCCACACAGACTGCACCAAGTTTTCTATAACTTGGTGAATTTCTATGGAAAAGACCTGAACCGTCAGTAAACACTAAGTTGTGGATAAGACTGGCCACCTGGATTGGACTAGAAAATCCTGTTAGCAATAGTCCCTCTTGGCCTCTTTCCCTAGTGATCAAGAACATTAACTTCCTGAGTATAACCCAAGTCAGGCATCCGGATGTGCGTGTCAAGAGCCGCTGAGCTGGCCTAAGGGTGGGGGTGTGAGCTGTGTGAGGGTGAGGGCTAGGAGTGGGAATCTGACCTCCTCCTGTTACTCATTTCCAGGTGTCAGTTCTGCCAAGGTTCCACCACCCACTGCCACCTCCTCTTTCTGCACGTTCCTCTTACCACCCACAAACCATCTTCCTTTTATCTTCTTTCTCCCATATGCATTTATTTTGATTTTAGCTTTTCTTTTACAAATGTAGCATCCACTCCCTATCTGAAAACTTGATCCCGCATTTTCCCCAACTCCTAACTTCCTGTCCAGAATCAGGCCTCCAGGATGCCCAGACTGGAGAGAACTCCAAATTCAAGGTCATTTTATTAGGCTGCCATCTTGCTCTGGCTCTGTGGCCTATACCACAACTCAGACTCACATTTCCCTCCCAGGTGCACATCTTCATGAAGTCCATTTTCTGTGCTCAAAAAAGCTACTCATCCATGTGTAAACTGTCTAATTACTTGGCCTCTCATTTCATTTCTTTCTTGGACCTGGACAACTCCCAGCCAGGCTCTTAGAACTATTACATTGGGATGCCCAAGCTCAGACAAGGGGATAGTTACTAGATCCCGGGAATGTGTGATTTCCACCTCAGAACCATTCTCTGAAGTTAGGCCCAGATTTGTAAAACCTGAGCTCAGTGGCAGGACATTTTAGCTGGAAGACATCATTTGGTGGGGATTGGTGAGGCTGGGACAAGAATGGTTCAGAAGGGCTAATGCATGTTTAATCTTTCCATGGGGCCCTTTTCACTTCTGGACAGGGCTTCCTACCTGTGCACAGCACAGCAGCAAAGACCCAGCACTGCCCATAGCGCACTGGCTGGCAGCCTGAGGCCTGCCACTGCTTCAGGATGGCCACGCTGCCAGTCCACTCTGCAGGGTTGGTGCCGTCCAAGTAATGCTCACTCCAGTTTCCATTGAGCACCCCATTGTCATCATTACTGTTGATCTGAAAAAAGAAAGCCACAGGGCAATGGTGGCTCAGTGGCAGAGGTCTCTCTTGCCATCTTGCCATGCTGGAGACCTGGGTTCGATTCCTGGAGGCTGCCCATGTAAAAAAAAAAAAAAAAGAAAGAAAAAGAAAGAAAGAGAGCCGCATATAGAAGCGTTGGGAGCATCCTTTTCCTGAAATGACATGATGTGTGAGCTGACTGGGAAGGCCCATGGGCCTGAGACACAGAAGAGACCTTTGACCTCATTTTACCTGGGAATTCCCCATCCTGTTGGGCAAGAGGTAGGGCATGGGGGACCAGCTATTCTGACATGTGCTCCACTGATAATTGATCATTCTGTTTCTATCTAGCTCTGAGCCAGCCACCTTCCCTAAAGTTGGAACTTGGCTCTGAGCACTTTTAAAAATACTTCAGAACAAAGGAAATTTAAAACAAGAACAACATTTCCCAAACAGCATGACTCAAACCAGAGCTACACTCAGCCTTTTCCAAAACATGCAATGTGGGATTAGTAGAGTTGATGGCCCACACCTAGCTATTTCAGAGCTCAATTGAGAAAACTGGGTACCCACATTTTAGCATCAGTCTCACTCAAAGTGACTCTGCCAGAGTACACCCTGCTTCTCGACTCTAATATCCCCATGGCAGGTGGCAACTGTAACCAGGCAGGGCTCCCCCTGCACGACGTCCTCTTTCTGGACCTTACCATGGCACACACCACTCTGCTGATGTAGACAGGGCTTCCCCGCAGGGCACAGTCCGTGGCTGGGTCGATCTGGAAGTTCAGGCTCTTGTCTAGCAGCTTCAGGCAGATGTCTATGATATTCTCTTCAAACTGCAAGGGGACATACAGAGAGGTGAGGCACCCATACCAGGAACATGTGCACGTTCAGAGAAATACATGACCCATGCAGCCCAGCTCTCTGATAGTACATGTTTGCAGAATGCAAACCCATTTAGGAGGCAATTATACCAGAGAGAACAGCCACAAACACCATCTACCTAGGTTGGCTCATGAGCTTGGCAAGTCAAATCCCTCCTGCTTCATTTTGAAGCAGCCACTGCTACTGCTGTATTTTTTGTCCCCAAAGAGTCTGTCCCTCTCCTCCCCCAAGCTCCACACTCCCCAGAGCCATTGGAATATTCTTCTAACAGCACATCACCTCATCTCCCTCTCCCGTCTGTTGACCCAGCTCATCATTGGTAACTACTGCTCAGGTATTGGTGCCAACTTGCCATGGCATCCGTGATTCGGTGGGGCTCCAGGACGGCTAATTGCATGTGAGCTGTGGAAACTTCCCAATCATAGCAGGCTGACTCCTCCTCATCCTCAGGGCTTGGAGCAAATGCCACTTCCTCTGAAGCCTCCTTGAGCCTGAGCCTGGTTTAGCACCATAGCACTGGGTACGTTTCCTCCACTCATCAGACTCATTTATAATGATGTAATCAACCAATGTTTTCCCTGCCTGGATGTAACCTATGTCGCTTTCCGGCTTTTCTCACTACTCTAGACATCAGATCTGGCACAAATGCTTAGCATAGAAGGGATTCCTATATCTTTGTTGAATGAATGAATTTATTCCCATATAATAATGTTGGGCAATGAACACAATCAGGACAATTCTATGATCCCATGTTTCTGGGCTTTAAAACTTTCAAAGGTCCCCTGTGACCCTCAGAATCAAAACTTCAACCTCTTATACAAGGAGCATAGGACCTTCCCTGTTCCTGTCCCTACATCCGGCAACATCTGACTTTAACCTCTGTGGCAGGACATACCATTCATTTCTCACCTTTGTATCTTTGCCCAATCTTTCCCTTGGCCTGGAATATTCTTTCCATCTTCCTCAACTTGACTAATGCAGTTCAGGCATCTCCTCTCCCAAGAAGCTTTCCCCAACACCCCCACGCCCAATCAACCCGGCTCCTAGAACACCGCATGCCCATCTCTTTACATAACTCATGGCATGTTAGCTGACTTGTTCATGTGTCTGAGTCCCTGCTATACTGTGGGGTCAGAGGCAGTGTCTTATTTATTTTCATATCTCTAGCACCTAGCACCCTGCCTGGCACTGAGCAGGAATTCAATTTATATTTACTGAATAAGAGCTAGAAAAAGAAGGACCAGAGCTCAGAAGGCAGCAGCGCCTTACTTCAGTTTCTCACAAATGACAGCACACTGCTCCTGTCCAGGGCCTCTCCAGGATCCCCTATCTGCCTGTGCTCAGAGGAGTTGGAAATGGCATTTGAGGTCAGTAGAGGCTGCTATGTCTCATCTCGGTGGTAGTCACCCTCAGCCAGGCTGGGCTTGAGGGCCCCACATCCTAGGTTTCCATCTGGGCAAGTCCAGGAGAGAAACCCATATCAAACTGATACAAGGCTCCAAGGGACCCCAGGTTTTCCCAGCTGTGACCCCTTCTGAGACCTCTCCCTTTCCACAGTGTTCCTCGTGCCCAGACTCAGCCTAAAACCTCTTCCCTGGCCTGGGCCAGATTCCTGGAGCACCTGCTTTTAGAAAGGCAGAAACTGCAGAACACTGATCAGCATGATCCAATTTTACAACTAAAATCAAGCTTCAGAATATGCATAGAAGATAAAATGGAGAGGAACATACACCAATTTGGTGACACTGCAGAGGGCAACCTCCCCGTTCTGGGTGCCCATTTTTGTAATATTTCTTTGTAAAGGATATTAAACAATCATTTATTACTTTTATAATGAAAAAAAGATATAGTCAAAAGAAAAAATACAATAAAAAATAAAAATAAATAAACAGAAAACAAATAAAAAATAATATTGCAGTAGTATTTGGAAGAGAAATGTACTGCTGTCCATCAGCCCTGTTTCCAGCTGTGATATTCAATTCAGGGGACAAGTTTCCCTGGTGTGACAGGATGACCTTAGGGTCCCCCAATAGGACCACGAGGATGGAGTGAGAAAATAGAAAATGGGGACACTGGAAAGAGTTTCACGAACAAAACCAGCAGGTACCATCACTGCCCTTGTCCCTGCTGTCCCCTTCATTCTTATCCTCATAGCCAGTGGAACTACTGGGTGGGGTGTCCTTTCCCCTTAGAACCTGTTGGCCAAATCAGACATGGTCAGTAAAGAAAGGACCTGCCATCCCAACTTCCTGTGGCCATTCCCTGAGCTCCCTATGGTCATAGCTCACATCTTCCTTTTCCAATTCAGTTACCATCTCTCAGCAGTCCTGGGTAAAGCTTCATGAGGGACAACCTCCCATCCTGCTCCCACTGCCCTCTCCCCACAAGCCCAGGGCCTGCACAGGGCATTAATGGGGCTGAGACTCACCTGTCCATAGTTCCAGGGACACGGTTGGATCCAGTTCTTATTCCCTTGGTAGATGAAGCCATAATCATTCATGACATACTCCTGCCTCTGAGGCTCACTGTCCAAGTAGACAGTGTCCTCTAGGAATCAAAAAGGGGGGAGACAAAGGAAAAGAGTCATCTGGCCCCTCCTGCACCACTCCATCTCAGAGGACACAGTCAGGCCTCTGAAAACCTTGCTCTGGGGAGAGCACTGGGTGATTCCAAGTAGGGCACGAGAGAGAAGACCTTGGACAGACCCATCTTCCACCACACTTCCAACACCAACAGACTTGACATGAACATGAGGTGGAATCATAAATTTACCTTCTGTGGACTTTCTTGCTTTACAATACATTTACGTCATAGCCTCATTTTAAGATTGAGAAAAACAGGCTCAGATAGGCCAAGTAACTTGCCCAAACCACTCATGAGTACAGAGCTGAAATTTGAGCACAGAGGCCATGTGACTCCATATTCTATACTCAAATAATCCTGGCTAGAGAAGCGTCAATCAGAATTTAGGGGTGGACGTAATCATTCCTTCTGTGGGAGGGGTTTCCTGGCGAATATCCTGTGGTGGTGATGGGGCAGCTGCTGATCCTGATTGCAGCCCCCCCAATCCCTAGCCCCAGCATTGGGTTTCCCTGGGACCTGGGCGGGGGTATAAACCTCAGAAGAGAAGGCCCCACAGATATCACTCTCCCCAATCCCCTAGGTCAGAGGTGACCCTTTCTCAATGCAATTCTGAAACACACCTGGCTGGCAGGTTTTGAATCAGAGAGGGACAGGGAAGTGGCAGGTGTTTGGAGGGGCAGTCAGTGTTCTGACACCACCCAGCAGGTAAGATGGTGGCCCCACTTGGGATAAGGTTGGGGGAAGATGGGAAAGAGAACATCCTTTGAGTAAGGAATGAGTCTGGACTCTGACCCAAAGCACACGACACCTGTTTCCTACTCTTTCTCTCTCTTGTCCTACTTCCCACCCTTTCTTCCTTGTCTGTTCTTCACTCCACCCATACCATGTCCTTGTCCATGTATCTATCCCATTCCTTCCCCTTACAGGTAGATTTAGAGGATAGGACTAGTGGGACAGGTGGTGCTGGGATAGTCACTGCAGCTTTGTGTGTGTGTGTGTGTGTGTGTTTGTGTAAGAGACCAACTGGAAACAGCTTAATGACAATAAATAGGAAATTAGTTAAAAAGCATTTGGCATATCCATAAAGTGGTATATCCATAAAATAATTGTGGCTGATAAAAGGAATTAGTGATAGGAAAATATGTCCAAAGTTGAGTTGTTAAATGAAAAAAACAAATTGGAGGATGGTTTCTATTCTATAATCCCATATGTAGGATGTGGGATGTATTGTATATTGTATATACATGTACATCATACACATGTATTTAAACATAGAAAAAAATTTTTAAGACTACTTACAAAAAATGTTAATAGTGATGGGACCGAGTTCCGGGTCAAGATGGCGGCTTAACAACGTGCGCGTTTTAGTTCATCCTCCAGAACAACTACTAAATAACCAGAAACAGTACAGAACAGCTCCTGGGGCCACGTCAGTGACCAGACACACAGCGTACCCCAGTCTGGACCAGCTGGACCGGCTGCGAGCACCTCCCAGAACCGTGAGTTCCCCAAGCTGCGGTGGCCAGCGCCCCTCCACCACAGGCCGCTTCCCAGAGGGGAAAGGAAAGGACTTTAACTGCAGCAGGGACTGGGCACAATCAAACGCCAATTGTGGAACTAATTAACAAATTCTGACTACTAAAAATAGGCCCCCAGTTTAGGTGAACCTGATCAAAGCAGAGGTTGCTCATTTTTGCCCCGGCACCAAGGGGGCAGGACTGACAGAAAAAGGGGGAAAAAAAAAAAAGAAGGAAACAGAGGTATTTGTGGTGGTGTATCTACAAAGGCTTGACTGCCTCTGGATACAGCCGCAGGACTTTTCAGGCTGCAACTGCCCCAGGCATAGGCAGAAGTGAGCTCTTATGGGGGCTTGTCTGGAGCCTGTGCCTTCCCCAGGGGAGGGGTGAAGCCAACTCAGGTAGAATCCCTCCATCATGGAATTCAGACCCCAGGGCTTGGTAATTTGAAGCCATTAAAACCAGCCTACACCCTCTCCTCTGTCTCCACCAAGCCCCCAGCAGGGAGAGTCCGCCAAAGTTAAAGGTACCACATCATCTTATGCTGGTGGGACCTGCAGGCAGACAAGTGCCACACACAGGGCAGGATAAGAAAAACAGAGTCCAGAGACTTCACAGGAAAGTCTTTCAACCTGCTGGGTCTCACCCTCAGGGAAAACCGACACAGGTGACTCTTTCCTTCTGATAGGAGGCCAGTTTGGTCTGGGAAAATCTGGCTGGGGTCTATAATATCTAAGTAGACCCTCCTAAGTGTGTGTGGGAGAAAGGCACCACACAAGCAGGGCAAGAAACAAGAAAACAAGAACTGAAAAATTCTCCTTTGTTAAACAAAATTTAACCTAAAGGTCCAGATAAAGCTGAACGGAATGTCAAAGAACAGATAGACAACAAATTCATCCAGCAAGAAAACCCTAGATAAAAGAAGTGAAAGCAATCTCCAGAATAAACTAATTAAGGTAATTAAATGGCTAGACGCTAGCAAAAAATAACAAATCACACTAGGAAAATTGAAGATATGGCCCAGTCAAAGGAACAAACCAACAATTCAAATGACATACAGGAGCTGAAACAATTAACTCAGAATGTACGAACAGACATGGAAAACCTCTTCAAAAACCAAATCAATGACTTGAGGGAGGATATAAAGAAGGCAAGGAAAGAACAAAAAGAAGAAACTGAAAATCTGAAAAAACAAACCACAGAACTTATGGGAATGAAAGACACAGTAGAAGAGATGAAAAAAACAATGGAAACCTACAATGGTAGATTTCGAGAGACAGAACATAGGATTTCTAAACTGGAAGACGGAACATCTGAAATCCGACAAGAAACAGAAACTATAGGGAAAAAAATGGAAAAATATGAGCAGGGACTCAGGGAATTGAAAGAATATGAAGCGCACGAATATACGTGTTGTGGGTGTCCCAGAAGGAGAACAGAAGGGAAAAGGAGGAGAAAAACTAATGAAGGAGATTATCACTGAAAATTTCCCAACTCTTATGAAAGACTTAAAATTAC
This sequence comes from Myrmecophaga tridactyla, assembly GCA_004026745.1. Classification (NCBI taxonomy): domain Eukaryota; kingdom Metazoa; phylum Chordata; class Mammalia; order Pilosa; family Myrmecophagidae; genus Myrmecophaga; species Myrmecophaga tridactyla. Next base: position 233 of record PVIY010008777.1, on the reverse strand, counting down.
AGATCCAAGAAGTGCAGCGTACCCCAAAGAGAACAGATCCAAATAGACATACTCCAAGACATTTAATAATAGAATGTCAGAGGTCAAAGAGAAAGAGAGGATCTTGAAAGCAGCAAGAGAAAAGCAATCCATCACATACAAGGGAAGCCCAATAAGACTATGTGCAGATCTCTCAGCAGAAACCATGGAGGCGAGAAGACAGTGGGATAATATATTTAAATTATTAAAAGAGA